>JASANE010014836.1:0-55238 GCA_030248225.1 Trileptium ribeirensis
CTGTTACACCTTTTGTTTCCTAATTCCAAGACAGACCAACATACCATCGATGATTTTCTAGATTATTATCCTGGATACATAGCGTTTAGCATTCCATTTATTACCACAGACACCATTTTAAATAAGGCTCAAAAATTTCTGGGCACTATTAAATTGTATGCGCCCAGTAATTTTCAATATTGTGAATGCACCAAAAATACCACAATAAAATTTATGGGTGCTAATAAATTGTACGCATCCAGTAATTTCAGAGTGAAATCAAGACTCAATAATGACGTTATTGAATGTTTGTGAAATCTTCGTTCCTAAGATTGAAAATAAGAACACAAACTTGACTATAAAAGTTGATCATCTACCCTACATTACATTAAGCGTTTAATAAATAAAAAAGAAAAAATTTGGCAACAAACTGGAAATTCGAATAAATACAAAAATATTAGTCCAGATTTAACAAAAGCTGGTACCGTCTATCTCAGGAACCGCGAGAGAGAAATTTGCAACCTAATTGTGATAAAATAAAACTTTTTAAATACGTAAGGAATTGCAGCTTCACTAAATCAGTGATAAGTGATGTGAATGACAAATCTGGAAATTTAGTTTAGCTGGAACGACGATACAGAAGTAACATTCTTTGTGATGTTTTGAACAATATGTTTATTAATCACTACCATACATTTCTTTAATTCGAAATTGTCATGGATCCCGTTCACCACACAGTCCGTCCGTCATAATCTTAGTTACTTTAAAAAACGGTCACAGTCACCTTAGGGTTTTACTCAATATTTTTTAAACAGATTAGGGATTCAATATAATACCCACTGGTGCACATCTTTGAGCAATATTTTGCTAATGGTATATTGCCAGAGATGTGGCTTTGTGCAATTGCAATTGTCGTGTATAAAGGGAAGGTGACTCAAGGGATCCGTTAAACTATCGATCAATCACTTATTGATAGATAAGAAACTGTTGTAAAGGTATGAAAAAGATTCAATATATCGGAAAAAATGACATGATTTCCACGGAACAACGCGGCTCTCTCGAAAATCGATCTAAAACAAGCTTTTATGCTACGCAGACTCGATACGGCAAGTCCGTTTATGCTGTGTAAATCGATCTTGCGAAAGCTTTCGCATTTTAGATTGCTTGTTCCAGCTACAGCTCGACAGTATAACGGAGCACTTGCTGTAGTGGAATCAATGTTTATGTCGAACGAACCATTTCGTGTTAAAATGAACTATAGCCTGTCCGGCATATGCAAACGTCCTGAACATTAGTGTAGTTTCTTAGACCCTGGTCTGTTTGTTTTGCATATAAATGATATTTGTTCGTGTAGGAGTTAGATGCTAGTTCTTTTATTCTTTTAAACTTATTGCTCATGATGTTATATTTTACTATTTCATTCCTCGCTGTTGTTATAATTCAGCTGTAACAGAGATGTTGAATGCCATAAATTCCGTTGAGAATTAGGATAAGAAATAGCAGATGACCATCTCTGAACCGAAATCCCAGTTATTACACCTTGGGTAAAGAAACCCAAATTATTTCTATACTGTGTGCGGGAATGTCATTACCGCCAGCTATTCGTTGGTAGAAAGACTTAGGTATTGTAGTCACCCACCAAAGATCATAGATTTATCACTTTTTTCAAACTCATAACAAATAAGGAACTAAAAAGTCTAACATTATATTGCGTTGCTTTTTTGACAAATATTTTACTTCGTACGCATAACTGCTATATTAAGCTTTATCCTTGAGTATGCAAGATGTGTCTGGCCATTAGTATATCTTTCTGACATAGACCGACTTAATTGAAAGAATGCAACGTTATATTTAGCTGCGCGCACATAGATCCTGCGGACTACATCAACTGCTTTAATCGTTTGCATCGCTCGAGTCAGTTGAGCCGCGATGACTCAGAATTGATCTAGTTACAATGTTCAAACACGTGCACGATTTATTTGGAAAAATCTGGCCCCGAGATATTTCATGCTTCTAATGACAACGGCACGCGAGGTGATGCATTAAATTGGGGAAGCCAAGGTACAGAATAAAATCATAAAGCCATTCATTTCTCGTTCGTAATATCAACGCTTGAAACAGCGCCCGCCTGCAAATGTGAGTGAATGGTTAGCCCTCGCTAGCTTCTTCAAGTTCCATTACGTTTAAGGAGCTTCTGAAGGAAATAGATTTGGGTCAGTTCCTGAAATTTGGTAGAAGCCTTTAAACATATGTCATTGGAGTCGGTCTGCCACCACCACCCCCTCATCTGTTATATTTTTCCTTAAACATGCATAGTTTGTGTTTCATATATTAATTATTAATAACGTCTCTTCATTCAATACTTAACACTTAATTTTTATTTCTTTTTCATATTTTTGATATACTATAAATTATTTGTTTGAGTAAACTTGTAATTAAAAAAATAATTTTTTTCGTACAAATTGCATCTCAGTGCAGTTCAGTTTTAAAGTGGTCATCTATTTTGTTATGCAGCATCAGCGTACATAATTTAATTATCATAATGAATATGGTAAATATTTTCATTGGGGTGTCACCAGATAAATATACAGAGCACGTGCTATCAACTGCAGTTGTTTTGCTTGCTATGGAGATGAAACATCACAGGCATTGAAATTGTAAATACAATATAATCAATAGTCAAAGTCCATCGTAAAATTCACTCGAGAATGTTTTCATTTCGTGAACTTATTTAATTGGCGAGCTTGACGTAATCCTCCGCAAGGAGTGCCCTAAAAAGGAATCCCGAATTGAAAAAACTGCTTGCTCCGAGAGTCCGTGGAAGAATAATGCAGCGCCGCACTGTACTAGAGTAACATGCTTAGCGTATATTCAACGCGAGTCGATCGGAGCGCCCTAGTCTTGCAACCTAAAGGCGGGTGCTGTAATCCCAGCTAGTCCATCGTGAAGATCGGTCGTGGGTGTCTTCAGTTGAAGTAAAGGCATTGAATTGAAAATTGTATGATACATGTTCCATCATATAGCAACAACTCGACAAAAGACTACACATCATTTATTAAAATGTATTATTTTATTTACATTTATTTGTAATCTATTAATTTGTAAAAAATATAGATCTCGAACTAATGACCTATTATCTTTATATTTTACACGAACACCATCTAGAAACGAAAAAAATTATTTACGTATATTACAAATAAGAAGTATAACAACAAATCAAGGTGATATTAAATGTCATCATAGTTAGTTATAATAATATAGCATTGTACAACCGTCGAAACCAATTATGAAATGTGTGCGATAATGTACAAATTAGTCTCCGAACACGATCAATACCGATTAGATATGATTTGTTTCTCAGATTTGGTGGAACAAATTCTATGATTTACAAATGTCATAAGTATTTTGATACGATAAGATCATTTACGCAACAAATAAATTATTATTTATTCAGCCCAAAGCATGCATGCTCAGAAGGGGAAGAGGGTTAACTCGAAGGCGTTGGAACCTCCTTCTCTCGGCATTGGGAAGGCGCCGTTCAACCGCTCCAATGCCGCCTGGCAGCCACGCTGCACCTTCCCTTGTGTTTTGGGGAACGGTATGAACCGAGAACAGTATAATCCTGTGACATCTAGCCAACATCATGGTCACCTCTACTACTAATTGACATCAGCGCATATTGCAACGCATTATACTAACTAAGTATGTCGTGTTGAATATGCCTGCACGCGTGTTTATATTCGCTTACTTTGCGGTTTTCCTTAAGGAACTGAGCAACAGCTCCCGGATAGCTCGAAAGTTGCGTGAGCCTTTCTCACGCATGTGATCGGAGTTCGATCCCCGGCGCTGGCTTGAGTTTGTCAAACATTGTACAATACACATAACACTAGCTCTGGGGTTAAAGAAAAATAACTCCATTTCGATGATTAGAAATTTCTACCCAAGATTATTTTGCTGCAGTTATGTAATTATTGTTTTTACGTACGTACAAGCGTACGCTAGGTATTGATATATAAATGACATGTTTGCAGTGGTTCTACGAAAAGTATATTGGTGTTTCAGTTTCGGCAGCCTTGACAGTGAAACATGAATTCGTGTACACACATATATGCCATGTTTATATACCTAATTTTTATAAATTTGTATGAAAGAATACACATATATTAATGTATGAACAATTTTTTTACTCAATTTTACACAATTTTCAATTTTATGATATGGATGCGTTATACAGCTTCAAACTAATTATGTACAATAAAACATACATCTATTATCCGAAATTTCATACAAATTATGCGCAATATGCATTGTAAAGTGCATATATGTAATAAAAAACGATCATATATTAGTGGTCGCAAGATATAATTCCGAAACTAATGTTTTGGCCATTGGCGACGCATCCCTGGCTTGGATATAGTCAATAGTAGTGAAAGACACACCTAAGAGACTATATGTTTGCCAGAAAATGCTGTTGTGGGTTACCCTTCTTTTCCATAAAACCAAATTTAATGCAAAAGTGATGGATCTTTGCGAGTTTAGTGCAGTAAAGACACACCGGTAGTTGAGAATAACAAAAGTACCACGCTTTAGTGGAATGCCAAATGAAATATATCTAGACGTACTAACCTAATATATGCAGATGCCTTGTATATTAGTTGTCGAAAGATATAATTCAGGAACTATTGTTTTGGTCATTGGCGACACATCCTTGGCTTGCATATAGTCAATAGTAGTGAAAGACACACCTAATAGACTATATGTTTGCCAGAAATTACTGTTGTGGGTTACCCTTCTTTTCCATAAAACCAAATTTAATGCAAAAATGATGCATCTTTGCGAATTTAGTGCAGTAAAGACACACCGGTATATACTTGAGAATAACAAAAGTACCATGTTTTAGTGGAATGCCAAATGAAATATGATATATAGACGTACTAACCTAATATATGCAGATGCCTTGTCTGAAGTGTGATACTTCTACTATTCCGAAATTTGAATATTTAGAATTTAAATAAAATCAATCCAAAATAATTTTAGTTTTGATAAATTAAATTGATTTTTTATTATAGTAAAATTTACTATTATTTTTATATATTATGATCAGGCGTTGCGTTGACGTTGGTATTTTAGCTGTTCGTTGTGTATACGGTTTCTTTATTAACCCTTTCTTGCATAAATTGACAAAATTGTCACAGCGTACATTGCGAAACGATTTGCTAATGGAGTTCGTCGTACGGGATTGTAAGTGTTGTCACCTGCAGGTTTATTAAGGAACCGAACAGCACGTTCGAAATAGCGTAGTGGTTAGTGTTCGAGACTCGGAGCCAAACGATCAAGGATCAATTCGTTGCTGCAGCAAAAACTTTGCGCAGAATACGCAGTTGTCTAAGAAGGAAAGGGTTAATGGCGTCAAAACGTAATACAATAACAGTTAAGTTTTCTTATGTATGCTAGTAAATATTTTCATTCAACAACATACTTGTTATATTTAACTTATAAATTTGTTTCTTGGGTATTGCAGCTCTGAGAGTTTATATGCGTTTTTGGTTTCTCATAAAACAAAGTTTGCTATTGATTTATTTTGTAATTTTTAAGGGTTTTTCGGTTCACATTTGTCGGTAAGCTGCTGAGATTTCATGATAATGAACTGAGTTGGACGACTTTGATCAAATTAACCAAATAGTATATATACTTAAGTGATGTATCTTGTGGTCTGGAATTGTATTTACCCGTCTCGTGTCATAATATAATCGGAATACTTCAGAAACCCGAAACTTTCTTTAATTTCTTCCTTTAATAATAATCTCTCTTTAACTATAATGTATCTTTAATTTAATATAGTACCGATTTAATATATATATTGTTGTATATATAGCCCTTCCATTAGCCGCGATGAGCCGGGATTTCCATTCGCTTCAAGTCTTCCAAAATCACGATATTGGCGGGGTGCGTCCTGACAGACAGCGACAGCGACGAATAAAAATTATTCTTTTCTACGAACAAATCATTAGTTATTTTATGCTCCTGCGTAACAACGACGATATTATGCGGAGATTTCAACACACAGATTGTTCACCGGCTCCCTGTCGAAGACACCGTTGTTGGTAATTTAGCTCTCGGCCGACTCACGGACAACAGTCCTGTCTTATCTCTTCAGCGCAGTATATAGAGAACTACAGTCTATGCTGTCTAGAATCACCGCAACCAGTGAACGAAAAGGCTTTCGAATAACCAACACAAAAACTATGATCATGTGTAGCTGCACACGCACAGTACAAGCGGTATGCCTAGGAAATAATGCAATCGAGATCGTCCACGACTTTTGCTATTAGGAAGCCAAATTACTGGCACAGGCTATTCCAGGACAGAAATGATTGCGGGAATAGCAAGAGTCTTGTCCGCCTTTTGCAGCCTAGGTCGACTATGGCAGACACCAACGGTGCCGTTTATGATAAAGCTAGATATATACAATACATACATCAGGTTATTTTACAGATATGACACATAGTCTCCAAAAGCATGCACTATATACCACCTAGAATTTCTGCATACATACTTGGAGTGACAACTTTTTGATCGCATAAGAACGAAGAGCTGAGGAGACGCACCGGCCACACCGCACCTATCGTGGAATAAGCTGAAACCCAGAGGACTGCGCATATTGGTTCACGTGCTACGGATGGCACAAGACCGATGGCGGCGGCGGCTATTAAAGTCGAGCGCTACTATAAACTCGTAACGCCCTCGTGTCTGACCACTCGTGGCAATACTTGGACCAGCATGGACGAGTGCCAAGCAGTTGTGAACATAAAGCACCTTGCAACCACAGGGTCAATTAAATCAAGTAAATATAAGAAATATATAATAATATTTTTATTATATAAATATGTAGTTAATTTGCATAGACAGAAAGCGCACTAACAAGTATATTTAAATATAATTGGTGCCAAAATATTGGTAATATATAATTCCGATTATGTGATTGAAGTGTGACACAGGACACTTGCACGTATATATCTAAAGGCTGACACGTTTTACCATAAATGCATCATAATTTCAGTCAATGCTGGCCGTCCGGGAGAGTGATTCATCGCAATCAAGTGTAAGAAAACACTAGTCAAGTGATGTTTATGGCTTCTTGAGAACAGTATGACATTTCTTGTGCATTACCATTTAAACAAGCTGGGCGTTACATAATCGATTTCGCTATGACATCCCTGATTTCTTCTTGAAAAAAATTAGCAAAAAACATAGGAAAAATAGCCAAAATACGGGAAGACTGGCCAAAATTTTAGCAAAATTGGACAAAACTACCAGTTCCCTACAATTTCTATAATTTACCTCCCCCCCCCCAATTTAAAAATGTTGCTTGAAATCCATTCCGATACGAAATATTTGTGAAAATTACTGCTCTGTTAATTTTGTGTGTTTATACATCATACAGCCATGTATATATTTTCTGGAACACAAACTACTGAAATCGTAAAAGGTACCGACGGAAGTAGAATACATAACCTCCGATTGGTAGAATGGGACAGTGTCCTACGCCACTAAGACACAACCTCCGTTTGGTAGAATGGGACAATGTCCTACGCCACTAAGACACAACCTCCGTCTGGTAGAATGGGAAAGTGTCCTACGCCACTAAGACACAACCTCCGTTTGGTAGAATGGGACAATGTCCTACGCCACTAAGACACAACCTCTGTTTGGTAGAATGGGACAGTGTCCTACGCCACTAAGACACGTTTTGACCTCTGGCCATTTCAATGTCATGAAATGTCAAAATTTAAAACAAAATTTTCGACACAACGAAAAGATGAAATTTCAAATTAGTACTCATAACTCCTGCAATTTTATCACTTTGGGTGAATTACTTGTAATATTTTAGGTTTATATCTGTGCGTATTTTCGGTCAAAAACTCAAGGAAACGTTACGTGAGCTAATAGTTTTTATTACTCAGGGAAAACGCAACGGTAGTGTTCAATTTGTCAGAAACTATTGAACCCGTCTGTAAACATAATTGAAAATTTAATTATTTTAAGGTATTGTAGAAAGCTTGTATGCAAAGCGTATAAAACTTATAAAACTTATATAGTTGTATGTTATTTTATATAAACATTTATATTATATATATGTATGTATATTATACTAGGACCAGTTCTGACCCTAAGGGATCCCAGCTCCACCGCCCTCCTAGCGTTGTGGGGCCCGGACAACCCCGGCTTGCACGACTCTCCGGTGATCTGTTAGATGACCTTAGGGAACCGCTTAGCTTAGTAGGCTGCCGGCGGGTTTACCATGGTGTTCAGCCTGGCCCCTATGTCGGGCCACGTATCTAGTAGTATGGAGGTTCCCCTGAGTGAGAGTCAACCCTTAGGCCTGCTCATAGGTAATAAGGCTGACTCGCCTTTCCCTCATAATCCATTTATCCCTTAAGCGGGTTTCTCCGGTCCTAGTATGACCTTTGTTAGGTTCCCCCGTTTTTTGGTCCTAAGGTAACGTAATGTCCGGACCTAAAGTCTAGCATAATGCAACTGAATTTTGTTACCTATAACAACACTAGGGCGCTGAGGCGAAGGCTCCAGCCCCTTGAGTGCCTAGACTTTGACTACAAATGATTATCTGGACTTCAAGTACTAAGATGTAAGAAGGAGTCGGGCTCAATTGCTCGGGCGGGCGGTACGAGGAGACAGGCGGTGCGATACGATGGTTCATTGCGTGGGGGTCGCGACAGGGGAAGTTCCTGATAGTTCAGGTAGACACGGGTACTACACGAGGTGCAACGAGGGGGTAGATCCAGTAAATTACACGGGCAAACGCGAGGATGCTCGCGCCAGCGAAACTAGGTTGAAAAGGGGCAATCTTGGTCAATTCAGATAAACTACTGCGTCGGATTCGCTTTGAAGCTTGTTCTCAAGCTTCTCTTGAAGCTTGTTCCTAAATTTCCTAGGAGACATGGGCTACTAACAAAAATTGTTCCGAATTGCTTCAGAAAACTACACACGGTTCAACTGATTTACTGTTGAATCTTTGTTTTGTGCTTGAACACTTCACAAACACCACCCAATCGGGGTGTACAGCATATTATTTACAACACTTATAGTATCATAAGATAGATGTCAGGTACCATGCAAGGTACCCTGGTATAATTTATATTCCCCTTCTTAAGCCCGAATTGCTTAGCCCAAAAATTAATCAGTCAAATACGTGACCCCTAGTTAAAATTTGATCAGTTTCTCGGAACTTTCTTGGTTCGGTTGTTTTAAAGGTTGACGTTTAGGAGATTACCCATCGAATTGAAATATTCTATTCTCGGGATATGCTCGGAATTCTCATGAAAATGCGGGGTTGAGAGCTCACAATTTATCCATTTGTGACAGAGACTGAAATGGTCCGCGAACGACCCGACACTATTCTAACGTTGGTTTGCTTTGAGTGAGGTTCGGAAAAGGAGGTGCCGACGAAGACTCTTTCCGTAGGTGCACGGTCGGGTAGTCCGCGTCCCACCTAAGTTTAATTCATGTCTGGTCCGCGGACAATTCCAGCTTCGGTTTATTTTGTACGCTCAACTGGTGAACTTCGCCACTCATTTAGATCCTGGCCCGCAGTCGCTTGCATTACCTATTGCACATATGCACAAAGAACGCAGCGAGCGAGGGAAAATTCTCCACTGCGAGTTTGACCCCAGGTAGAAAGGAGGTACCTCGTGCCCCGGAAGATGCAAGCGACCACGTTCCATCGCTGTTCCTAGTATAGTCCATTAAACTTTGATTGACCCGCTGTCGGGATGAATTCCTTAAACCTGTTTTGGATGTAAAATTTTAACTAAACTCATTGTGAAATAGGAACTTCAACAAAATCCTTTTTAGGCACCAAGTTCCCTTGTCAAAGACAGTCGCGGCTTGTCGTCAACCAAAGACAAACATTGCTGTTCCTTTAAGGCGGGGTGTAAAGCAGTCCGGGTCACAGGATATGCCGAGACGATACGTCCGGGACAGCAGAGGCTTTCTGTCATAGGCTAGGGCCACTAGGGCTTCCAGCTACCGTAGCTGCACGACTTAGGAAAAACCCAATTTTCTGGAGAAACGAAAACAACCCACGATTTGCAAGAAAAGTCATTGGGGATTGTTCTGATTGCGACTGTCTCTGAACTCGTAAAAATCCTAATAAACACCGGCTCAGTTCATCGGCATAGCAAAAAAATATTTCCCTCTAAAACCGTATCCTATACTTAAACAGAAAATTTTACCGCTCCTCGGACCTGCGCCCGAAAAGAAATCGTCCGAGGAGCGGGGAACAAAGTCGAGACGCGGGCGATCGGGAAATTATAAATAATTTCGCAATTTTGCACATTTTGTCGGGGCTCAACCTTTACGGGCTCACGGAGCATCCTTCCGAGGGTCGCCTTTGCAGGGTCAAAAGAACCCAAAAGGCCAGGCGAGGCTCTCCGCCGTGGAGGCACGGCGAGGAACCACCCTGGGAAACTCGAGAAACAAAGGTAAAACAAGAAGCGAAGCGCTACTGCAACGACACTTTGAAAATTTGAAATCGTCCAGCGCCAACACACATATATTATAAAGCAACGATACAGACAGGAATGAGAGCTGATTTAATACTAAGCTGTCCGTTTTTATTTCATCGCAACATTGGCAAAGTTTTATAGCATTGTGGAAATAATTAGTGCAAAGTCTGTATTTCCATGCTACTCTTCAAAACGGAAACCACGCTAAATCTACTATTAGCGAACATTAACTAATCGCTTTTTTCTAAATGGAACATAGACACTGGAAATTAGGCAGGTAGTTAAAATGAGAGCTGTTTTAACACGAAGCGGCGCGGTTTTACTTCATTGCAATATTGGCAATGTTTTATAGCATTGTGGAAATAATTAGTGCAAAGTAAGCTGTATTTCAATGCTACTCTTCAAAACGGAAACCACGCTAACAGTGGCGTATTTAGAAATGGTTTCACGGGGGGCAACAAAGTGTCTTATTTCTAATAGTTCAAATAGTCTCATAATACCTCTGCAAATAACACAACTTTAGTAATGTTTTTAATTTTTTTCACAGAAAACTGAGTCGACGATTGGACTTTGCAAATTCATCAATAACATCATTATAGTCTAGCGTAATATCCCTACTAATATATAAATGGGCAAGTCCGTTTAGTCTGGTTTCGCGCATAGTTGACCGTAGATAGTTTTTTTTATATATTTAAGTGCACTAAGCGACCTTTCACCGGTAGCTGTTGTTACTGGAATGGTAACAAAGATATGCAGCAGTGTTTCGATATTTCGATCTGCGGTAGTATTGGACTGCTGTAGTCGCAGGGATATTAGAACGATGTTGTTGTCTTGCTGCCACACGAGGTATCTGTATTTCCTCTCCAAGCCTGGCACTGGCCTTTTGAAAAGCAAAATCAAATACACTGTCATTATCTCGATACTGCTGCAACACGTCGATGTAGTCCTGAACTCCAGATGATTCACGGAACAGGTCCTGTGTGGATGCTTGCAGCCTTACGGACAACGGTTTGGTGACGTGCAACACTAACGTCAACACTTCCAGTGCGACCATAAAACCGCCGTCACAAGGGGCCGTAAGTAAATGACAGCCTCGCCGCCACAATCACGCGGCCAATTGCTGATGTCTTCCAAAGAAGCAATCACTGCTGGATACAGCTCCACAAAACGGAAACAGCTTCTTGTTTCTCCACCCATCGTGTTGCACAGTGTTTCTTTAAACGAGTGCGTGCGGACTCAGGGCAGCTGTTGTCTATACATTGTTGCAGGTTCAGCAACCGCTTGTTTGAATCTCCATAGAATACAGCAATGTCGTGCATCAGAGTCACGGCTGAGCGTACTGCAGATATTTCACCTGTCTTTAGCAAGCAGAGATTGAGACAGTGCCCTGCACAATGTACGTAGACTGTGTGTGGGCATTGTTCTGAGATGTGTTTCTGGACTTCATTTTTTTCACCCGACATCGCAGAGGCCCCATCGTACCCTTGACCCACCATGCAATGAGTATTCAAGCCGTTGTCACGAAGAATGTTTCGAAGTTGATGCGCTAAACCTGATCCTGTCATATCTGGAGCAATAGCAAAGCAAAGAAACCGTTCATAGATGTGACCTTTTAAGAAATAGCGAACACACACGGTTAGCTGTTCTTGGCGGGAGAAGTCGGTAGTTTCGTCAGCTATAAGGGAAAAAATCGACTTGAATTCACCTCCACACTCACTTGTTTTCTGGAAGTTTTATCAATTGCGTCAATCAGATCATTTTGAGCGGATGGAGCGTAGCATTTTGAACATTCATTTTGAACATACGTAGCGTTTTTGGCAGTAGTTTTTAGATGATGCGCAAGGGCAGTATCATTACACGAAACCATTAGGTGAAAAAGGGTACGCAAATTTCCCTGGTTGAAATTTATTGTCCCGCATGTACTGTCGCTCTGCACGCTTACTTCTCGAAAATCACGATGACCACGAAGTGCTATTCCCATTCGATCGCAGAACTCAATAGCTTTTATAATATACTTAAGCGACTCCCGGTTGCTATCACGCTGTGCTGATTCTGCAGTTTGGAGCTGCTTTCAGACGTCTCCTGACCCAGATGTCATCGTCTGAAGGAAAGATGTAGCTGCTGTCACCGAATCTTCATGGAATTTGGTGGAGAGGTGACTGGTGAGATACCCATCACGCCCAGTCAAATGTGCATATATCTGTAGCGGCGTTGTAACCAGACGATCAAGCTTTGCCCCGTGCACTTCCTGGGGTGCAAATAGGACACATGTTTTGCAAAATATTCCTTTCTTAGCCATGGAGTAGGAAAAAACTTCGAGAGAACCTGTAAAATGTTGCGGAACAAGGTATTTACGACGAACTTTTGTCCCATCTTTACGTTCGCTGTAGGGCCATTGAAAGTCATTGGGCGCAACGAAGGTAGTAGTCAACAAGGCTTCACGATCGCGATCGGTGACAGCAGTGTTGTCAAGAGCCAATCCAATATCGCGAGAGTTTCCGCGGCTATCCTGAAAAATGTAAATAAAAATACAAAAATATCAAACATAATCAAAGTTCATAATACCCCGCAAAGGAAAATGAACCCTTACGCGAAAATATGCACCCAAAGACCAAAAAAGGTCCTCACGACCGACAACCAAAGAAAAATTTTTGCCCACCAGACCTCCCCCTTCCGAACCATTTATCCCCTGCAAGACCAACCGTCGGCATATATGCAGCATCACACCAGGGTTGGCTGTCTAGGTTTTTGCTTTGCCTCCCTGGCTGATCAGCATTGAATTACACCCTACTGAGACTAAGATGGGGTGCGGAAGATAGAATCCGGGTCAGGTCTTGCCCGCTCGATCCGACCTGACGCTATGATCGAAGTCTTCAAAAGAACTTGAAAATAAGTTAAATTTAGCGTTAGGCTATACAAAATAATTTGTCATAGCTTGAAACCGTTAGTTGCCTTTGTTTCAGCAGCAGCTGATGCGATAAGGTGATACATGGTTCGTTTATGTCCATCAACTAGTTTAGTGTTTGTGAACCAATCGATCGTGCATAGACAACTACGGGTGTTGGTACAACATGATGATATAAACGAAACAAACAGCGGCTTAGCAGCAGCATTAGGACGGTTAGAGGGTGGCGCCTCTACCACTTTTTGGGCAAGACAAGACAAGTTGTCACAAGAATGATATTTTTCTGTCGTCAACCCCTCTAACTTGCCTAGCGCGTGCTGCGACCTGGAAACAAAACATTATTTCACATATAATTTATATGTCTGTGTCAATGTCACGGAATTTTAATTATCTTTAGCGGACACCGCCAGTGTCTTATGTTACACTTTGCTTAGAGCTCTACAAATTTGCTAAATCACCCACCACAGCAGGTACCCCCGCATGGTTTGTATCCTGTTGGGCTTATTTTTGTGTTTTATTACCTATCGTTTAAATTATACTTTAATGTTTTATGTTAATTTTGTTAACCTCAAAAAGTTTTTCGGATTCTTTGTGCTAAAATTCTAAAAAATTAAAATTCCTGAGGAGGGGGCCATGGCACCATGCCCCCCTAAATACACCATTGCACACTAAATCTACTATTAGCTAACGTTAAGTAATCGCTTTTTTCTAAATGGAATATAGACACTGGAAATTAGGCAGTTAGTTAAAATGAGAGCTGTTTTAGCACGAAGCGGCGCGGCTTTATTTCATCGCAATATTGGCAAAGTTTTATAGCATTGTGGAAATAATTAGTGCAAAGTAAGCTGTATTTCCATGCTACTCTTCAGGACGGAATCCACACTAAATCTACTATTAGCTAACATTAACTAATCGCTTTTTTACAAATGCAATATATACATCTGGAAAACTGGGCAGGTTAGCTAGAATTTGCTGCTTCGACACTAAACGGTTATTGTTTTTTGTTTCAACACCAACATTTAGAAAGTTTTATAAAATTTCTGAAATTATTTTTGTTTATGAAGTTTATTCACACTACTCTATGTTTTTATGAAGCTTTATCAAAACTGCTGATCTCTAAAACCGTTTACGACCTTACTGAGTTTTTGTTGATCACGATTCCATTCGGGTATTAAATTAACGAACTTACTAAATTGACTATACATGATGTGTTCACATGTTTGCACCAAAAAAGTTAAGTAACCTTTACATGCAGGCCATTGTGTAGCGAACAACGAACAACTTTATCTTCAAGAACAATGTCACGTCTACTGCTTTGCCTTACTTAATGTTAAACATCGTTGTTACACAATTTTTTTAATTCATTTTCATTTGTGGCCACATTTGGACATTTGTATATAATATCAACGATTTCGGCGATACTCATGGCCCAATCTCACTTTATCCAATCTTGGATACCTAAATTTTTGCTTATTCCCACATGAATTATGTTATCGATAATATTTAATTATGTTTTAAGAAAAGGTAACTAAAAATACACCTTTCGGATCGTGTCCAGTTAGTTTCTCTTTCGGTGATTGTATAGAATTTTCCCTAGTAACTCTAAGACTAAGCCAAACTCGGCTTAGCTATATAAGCGAATATCAAAGTTTGCTATTTCATCCAAATAATATGTACAATATTTACAATGTAAAATATAAATCATTTCAGCCGTAATTTTACTCATGGCTTCTATTTTGATTTTCTTTCAAATGTGTGCTTTTGAAGATTTGCAACGTTTCGTCTTTCGTGATATAATTAGAAACTAGAATTGAACTTTCAAGAATTTTACTTACTGTGCAGAATTTGTGCTAACAATTTTTTATTTACTGCATGTGCGTTTAAGTCATGTTAATTTGTTGTTGTTGTTTTTACAATGGTTCCTGCGTGCATCGTTCAATGTCGTACAAATTGAAAATCTTCGAATTTTTGTAGCTCCTCTCATTAGGTGGACTAGACCATTGCGTATTTGGCAAGAGCCGCAGACCTACGGGATTTTGCTATACTATTTGAACTACAATTCTGTTGAGGTAACAGGTGGCGGAAGACATATCTGATTCGTCGGAGTCTACGATACCGTTAATAATAATAGCCTAATTTGGTCGTTTTTTATTTGGCATGAGCCGCAGCCCTATGGCGTTTTGTCATACTATTTCAACCGCAATTCTGTTGAGGTAACAGCTGGCGGAAGACATATCCGATTCGTCTGAGTCTACGATACCGTTAATAATAATTGCATAATTTCATCGCATTACCTGTATTGTCATATGCGGAGTTATCAGAATTACAGTACATATGGTTATCACAAGCGCGACCCACTTAACTTTTTTCGATATTGAACATCGTGCAACGTTTCTTCAGAACAGACATTGTGATTATAAAGTTTGTGGTTTTTCCATCTCGACATATTTTCGCCATTTGGCAAAAGGCATACATTGATAGCATGATAACCGGTCATAAATTGGGAATATAAGACTAGATGTGCACAATTATGAATACAGAATATGCCACGCGTATTCACACATTACGGTTTAAAAAGGACTTAGTCCCCTCGAACCGGTTAGGGTGGGGAACCCGTATCAAATCTGGCCCCATTTTACCGAAAGCAGCGTAAATTTTTCATCTAAAGTATGATCACATGCAACGTATTTCGAGGCGAATCACTCTCAAAGATACCCCTGTGTTATGAAAATTACCGTACAACAAAACTATTGTTTAGCACGAAAACATTTGGGTCTCATGCCGAGCGTTTGGAGTCCGATAGTCTACGACCGAAAAAAAAGAAAGGAAATTTTAGCGACACAACAGTCTAACTGTTAGCTTGATCAGCACATTGTATGGGTGTCTAACAACGTTTTCTTTACACATCCCATAATTTAGATAATTATTACAAATTTTTTTTCTCAACAGATCAATCCCTGTTTTATAAATTCTGTCTTTCAGAAAAATATCACACTCTCGGATTACTGTTAAGTGCTGTTCACTTTACTTTATCTGTGAGTCTGATATTGGAACTAATAAATGCAAATCACAATCGATCGGTTTCAGACAAGCTGCGTAGCGGGTCTACATTATAATATGTATATATTATATCGGTTGATGGTTAAATTAAATTTATTATATCACCGGCACTCGAAAATAATCGATTCGGCTACTATCACCATCATTATAATATTATAGTTAGTTCTTTTGAGAACCTGAGTATTAGCCGCGGAGAATAGTCAGATTTGCGCAAATCGATAATAAAATATTATGAAAGCAACCGGGAAGCCTATTTTCATGGCACATACTCGCCTTTTATCAGTCTTTTAGAATTTCTCTGGTTTATCCCTATTATTACAATTGTAAATGGCTGGAGCGACGGCTGGCGGTCCCTGGTGTTTGAGGGTTTTAGCGGGTTTGGTGATATTCAGATATGATGAGGTATTACCAATAGATCATGATGAACTCTTGATATTACCCTAAATGCATTTTAGATCCATTATATCTAAAAGCTACAGTGACGACCGTAAAATTGAATTGCGGATCAAATATGATGAGGTATTACCAATAGATAACGATGAACTCTTGATATTGAACAAGCTTTTGCGGCAGCTGGAGACTGAACCCGGATCGATTTGATGAGAGCCTCGAATGCAAGCCACAACGCTATCTGGGAGCTGTTGCTCGGTTTTTAACGAACCTCACAAATCGAACGACTAACAACCCACCGAAACGACAAACTCAGTTAGTGCATCGCTCTGCCACGCACGCTCTAATAAATGTGTCATTTTAAGAAATAAAGGGTTCATCGATCGATTTATTGAAAAATTCATTGTATTTTCTTGGCGCTGCAAGTTAACAAATTTTCTGTTCTCTTGTAACAAGATAACGTGTAGTAACCCGCAATTATTGTCACCCGAAATCTCAATCTTTTTCTTTAAACAATGTATAATCGTTGTACTGATTCTTTTTCAGCACGTACAACGCCGATTATGAATTTGGACGTGAAGCTTCAGTTCTAGAAGCAGGTTCTTTATTTGACCCTATCATCATAGCTTATGTGACTTGTTATGTGAATACGTCTTGTAAGGCTGGTGACTAATGCGGCGTTCTCGTTATAATGTCGCCGCTGTTTGGAACTCTTGTCCCCCTGTAGTCGCGACCCTACCGTATAGAGAGTCAGTGTGACACCTAAACTGTAAATCAATTGCCGATGGTGAACCACACACCCCTAGCTACTACATTTTTCTTTGCAGTGTCGTACACACCCTTAGCTACCAATTTGGCGCGAATTAACTGTAACAGACAGTGTATATAGATAATGCTTTTTATTAGTCAACTGGGCTGTGTAGTTTTCTTACAATACTCGATATTTGTACCTACGCCGTATGAAAGCTGAGGAAATAATGCCGCACACGGTCCATAACACTGCAAGCAGACACTGTGTGCTTGACACTGTCGAGAAGTCGTAATAGGCGTAACTAGCTACCTGTGAAAAAAATTTATTAAACACATGGGGTGTCTAAGACACCCTGTTGTTAAGAGTGTCCGTGACACTGTATGGTATACATAAATTCCAAACATTGGAGCCATTATACTGTGAACGCCGCATAAGCTGTGTTCATATTCCTGTTTTCTTTTAAACATTATAAAATCAGACTAATTCTGTTTCAGCACGTTCAACACCGATTATGAATTTATAGACGTAAACCCTCGGTTTTGAAAACAGGTTTCTGCAGCATCATAGCTGAAATATTGGTTTGTTATTATGTGAATATGTCTTGTGAAGCTGGTGACTAAGTTGTGTTCAGATTCCTTTTTTATCGTCGTTATGCGAAATACAATGCATTGTTTAAACACGAACCAGCTAACTATCTTTTTCTATTCCTTTTAGCAACATAATTTGTAGTTATCGCAATTATCATCACCGAAATCTCAATCTTGATTCTTTTCCGTTATCCCACCAGCTTGAATTTGGTCATATTTTGAAAACACAGACCCGATCTTGGTATCAATCGATTCCGCTCGATGAGTCGGTTCAGAAAATACACAACCCACAGTCCTGAAATTTTTTTTCGATTTTTTGAGGTCCCAATGGTCCCCCTTCGGGAACCCAAAATTTTTTTCTTCGGAATATGGTTATTTTGGGTACTGTTCGACGCGGCCAGATGAGCGAAATCTATTGGTGTGTAGTTTATTGAAATCTACTCCACCGTTACGGTGGCGTAGATTTCAATCAATTACACACCTCATATTTCTCTCATCTAGCCACGTCGAATGGTACCCAACATGACGATAAACATTTTGGACCTTAGCTTAGGCTAATACTAAGGCTAAGGCTTAGTATACCGAGAAACGCATGGCATGCATTATACTTCGGCGCGCAAACTTGAAATGGACCGAATTTTTTATAAAAATACTTGTGGGCCCCTGCCCCTTGTACAGGGTCTACGCCTATGATTCATTCCAATTGTATAGTTAAACAGTAACATTTTATCTATGTTTTATTATAAACCTAAATTTTTGAAAAAAAATCCTATTTTGTAGATATCGTTAAAGCTAAATTCGACTCTAGAGCTTTAATATATCTGAATTTTCTAACTCGCTTTTAAAACATGCCCATTTCTTGCAAACACATCCATTTGTAATTTCAAGTCACAACACGGGCATCTTTTGTTAGTAAATACTGTTTTTAAGCTGTTTCCTGTACATATTATTGCTTTGCTGTCTTTGTTTTAAATTGGGTGGCATCCGTCTTGCCCATTCGTCTCCAAGTTTTATCTTTCAATGTGCTCATATTTTCTCTTTTCTGTTAGCCGAATGTTGACAACTTGGCTTTTAGCTCCTGTCAAGCAAGCCATTTTCATCCAACTGATTCCATTCTGATCATTTATGTCACTTTGCTTTTTTCTTGTTGATATAAACTATCTTCTTAAAGCAGTTTGTTTTAATCATATACTCTTTCGTCGCCGTTCTTTGTAAATAAAAGTCTGTTATCGTCATGGATTTCCAGTATGTCCTTTGTTTTAGTCACATCACCCATTCGTTTAGCTATCGTTTTTGATAAAGCCTCATGTGCATTACCGAAGATGCAAAATTTGTCCTTCAGCTGTGGTTTTTATATTTTAATCTTTGTCGTTAGCTGGCTTAAACGCTTCGTTTCTAGAGTTTGAATGGCCAAACCATGTTCGGAAAACGAATCTTGATGTTGACCCATTGTCAAGTTAGAAACAATCATCTGGGGCATGGCATTGAAACATGGAAACTTTACATACTAAAGGCGATGGAATCAATCGCTGTTAAGATGACGTACCTATCGAGACACTACGGAGAGGAAAGCCGTGTCTTTTAGAAACCATCACAGGCGCTGGCACGATTTTGTGCAAGAGTCGATAAGCTGCGTTTTACCTATATTTATTTAGTCAACAGGCTTAAACTATAATGTAAAAAAACTAGCTAGAATAGAAGTCATTTCGCAATTACGCAACAGCTACCAATTTTTGGGTTAAAATGCTTATTTTGCCTTAAATCTTTCGAAATGAATTAGGAATGTTTACGATGTTATTCGTTTCGATAAGCGGCTGTAAGCTGAATTGATTCTAAAATTTTGTTAACTGGGTTCTTCAAGAACCTTCGGCTTATTCAGGCAAGGTTAAACAGTTTTCGCATCATTCCCACGCCCCCTGCTAAATCATAGGGAACCACGGTTCCTACCTGCGCCCCGCATTCCCTCGCACCTAGAGGTCATGTCAGACTACGCATGCGCAAAAACAACTGTTGTACAATGTAGGCGAAAACATACTTGTCTTTATGTCTCGGAGGCAGTCAGTTATAAAAATATTCAATTTTTTTCATATTGTCAACCAATACTGTGTTTGTAATTTCAAACGTGTTCGGTCACAAAATTGCAGTATGTATAGTAAGTTGTTTTCATACCAATCTACCACAGTCGAGATGCAGCAAACTGCGTTTTACGTTTAGAAAACACTAGACTACAACAGTATAAGTACAAAGAGTTTTCCACATTGTCTTTTATTATTTCTTGGCGTTATTATTACAATTATTATTATTATTACTATTATGAAAATGAAATAACACATATAACTACAGACTCTGTGAATGATGATTGTGTGAAAAAATATTTCACCTTTATTTTTTATTCTATATATATTTTATTTTTCCTTACATGCTAGTATTTTTTGTTTGATTTCTATTTATTTATAGAAGTCTATTTTTTCAGCATCAACCCTCAGGATGGTAGTGTATAAGATATTTGATACAAGCATTAGTGATATATATGCTATTGTTTGTGTAATATATCATAACGTTCATTGTAGATCGTGTACATATATCACAATGTCGCATTGATTCAAAACACAGCTATTTTGACAGAGTATGCATTATCAGCGCTAATTAGCGTCGCCTTGCCCAATCTGGTAATATTGGAATATTTTACAAACATAACTGTTAGGGCCGCGTAACATTCAAATGGTGTGCACGGCATTTGGTTTTGTCTGTGCATATTTAAGCCCATACTAAAAATGTTCACCTTCGTATTTCTGTCCTAAAATGAAGTTATCAAGTTTACATGTGTTGAATATCACAAATGTATCACTATATTAAAATTTCAGAGATCACAAGTTTGTCCAAAGTTTGAAACGAGCAAATAAATCGGCACTGGTGAAGCAATGGGTGAGGTAAATCATGGAATCGTCCTACAGCAAAATTTTTGGAATATTTGCACACAGCTCCACGAGCTGAGTTCAATGGTACTCATTATGACCATTTTCAGAATTTTTTTCGGTTTTTAATGCACCTTGGCCGTTTTAACGTACCTAAATAATTTCTTCCGAATTTCGACCTATAATACACCACTCAATGCAAGTCTAAGGATACAAAATTTACTCAATTAAACCACACAGTAATGAATTGATAAAAAATTAAACAAACTAAAAATTCGCTTACATTTCATATCTTGAACCCAATACATCTTCCAGATTTGATGAACCATGGCCCCAAATGGATGAGCAGCAACTTGTTGACGCCATACTGATTTAGACAGGTATCTTTCGAACAATCCATCCGAAATACCCCTACGGTGTCGAAAAAACATCTTTAGCATGACCCCATAACCCGTCAATAGTTCTCGCCGGAACCCGAAAAAGTAGACACCTTTGTGTACAGCGGTCCAGCATTCCCACAACCCAGCCATCTTTCCGACAAGATAACCCGCGATTGTATTTTTGTCGAAAAAACATTGATTCATCAATTTCAACGTGAATCCCTAAGTCCCCCAGAATAAGATGTTGCCAAATTGTCCCGTTCATAAACCACAGAGATGTTCCGGCAATAATATCAGTCACATACCGCGCGCTCCGAAACGCCAACTTCATCCACAATAAAACCCTCCTTAAATTTTTGATGAAACCGACCATAATCAGAGCAATTTTATCGA
Organism: Trileptium ribeirensis; assembly: GCA_030248225.1. Lineage (NCBI taxonomy): Eukaryota > Metazoa > Nematoda > Enoplea > Enoplida > Thoracostomopsidae > Trileptium > Trileptium ribeirensis. The sequence goes on from JASANE010014836.1 coordinate 21,887, forward strand.
GAGGCAGTTTATGATTAAAAACGATTAATACGAATTGAATATTTCTTTCGAAAGTTTTTTTACTCTCGTAACACCGCCATTCTAAATTGTCCTAACGCACCATATCATCCCTCTTAGCCAGATAGCAAGGGTTCCCACAGTCACATAATATATAACTATTAGTAATTAACCTCAGATTAGCCAAGTATTCAATAGTACTACTATAATTGCCGTTATTCGGCAAACGTCAACAAATTTTCATTTAACTCTCCAATTTCATGTTGCCCGATAACATTATCTGGTGTAATAATATATACTATATATATTATTTTTTGGTGTATCGCGGGTAGCCATATTTTAAATATAATATCTGAAAAAATACTAAATCTAAGGTTTAGGTTGAGACTAAGCCTAAGCTGAGACTAAGATTAAGCCTGAGACTAAGCCTAAGCCTGAGATTAAGCCTAACCCTAAGCTGTTCTTCCACTGAAATTTACGCTCCAAAACATCAAACATATCTAACCAAATTTCAAAATATATATTTTTCGCTTGCATTCCCAATGTCAGACCCCATATGTTATTACCGGTGCAACCTATTAAGATATCCAATACACTGTTATATAGGTCATTTCGTTTTCTATAACATATCCAAATTTGAGCCAAATGGTCCACCCAATCAAAATTTATGGCCAAAACTATGAAAAATCTCTATTTTTTTAATTTTCGACCCCTGAATTTAAGGCCACATCCTGAACACCCTTAAAGAGATAGAACCACGAAAGATTTTCCATTATAAAGAGCGGAAAAAACTGACCCATCTTTCAATGTTAATAACTGTGCAGAAGCGAGCAGGCCTAAATTGGCTAAATTTTGTTTCCCAAAATTGGTCATATTTTGGCCACTTTTTCAATATAGACGTATGCAGATAGTTAAATGGATCTATACTCTTCCGGGGTTGCTCAATGCGATAGAAGCAATTGTATTGGCGATGCATTCAACAAAAGTATTCATGGCCCACTATATAAAAATGACTTTCCAAACATCATTTTTGTCAAAATTTCCGATTTACAAATTTCAAAAGTTTTCTTCTTTTTGGTCGTTGGAGAGTGTCATAAAGAGTCATTCGGTTTTGTTGTCAAAAAATGTCAGTGAACATGCCATTAGAGCACACAAGGAGTATTATATTTTGTTATCACGAAACTTTAAAGATAACTCAAGAAGCTGCACTTACCTTGCTACAGCCACTAAAGCTCATATTAGATGAACTCGCTCCAGTCGCTGCGCTACTAATAAATTTTACAGAAAAAGATTCAATTTACTAAACGAGGTAAATGTGCTGGTGGTGTCAGTGCATTTAATGCTTTATAACATGTCACTATGACCGGAATGAGTTTGCATGAAGCTAGTGCTTGTTTTGGTAGCTTTATATTCATGAGAAAGTAATAGGTGCGTGCGTATGCAATATGCATGTCTCATAGTCATAGCTTTTGAATGGCTTACAGTGATCTCAGAGATTTGACAGGACGATTGTGTCGAGTTCAAACGAGAGCGAAATCACGGGTGTCAACGGCTAAATTGCACAACCGAGCATCAAAATATCCGAAAGTATGGCAAGCCGCGCTACTATTAATTTTTGGGGGAAGGGGGTGGAAGGCGCCTATTCTTCCTAAATTGCCCCGCCACTATAACTATATGCAGCTTGTTGATATTACAATATACAGCTTCTGCGTCACATGTATATGTATATTCACGTATATATATGCTACGCGGTATATGTTAGAATTTTGTACTGAGAAAAGCTTGGGAGTGCTTTACGACGACCAAGACCTTAACGTTGCCAATCACTCCGATTTTAGCTGGAACGCGCATTCCTGTCTCATGCTGGGCGTTATCCTTGAAAGGACTGTCGCCGTGCACAGGTCATGAGTCGAGTAATATCGACAGGGCGCCTTGAATACATATATTTTGTTTTGGACTTTTATTCCAGATGTTTATTTTTCCACTGCTCGAAGTAGCATGCCCGAAACTGGTTTGATGTTACTTATTTGTGTTAAGAAGGTGAAGCCGGCAGAATTTTGCGTTGGCACTGGATGACAACAAATGTTGCAAAGTGTCGAGTTTTGTTGTCAAATAAATTTTTACTAATTTTCCCTATTGGTGGCAAATTTTAACTCCATTTTGCTAAGTTTTGATCGATTTTAGCTCAAATTTGCCTCGTCTGGCAGAGTTGCTTCTTTTGGGGGGGTAGATTTGCTTTGGGCGATACCCTTTTCTCATATAAACGCCTATGATTTAGATGTACTTATAAAGATAGATAAATATATATTTCTTGCTTTATGTGAATTAATATGCGTGTAAGTACGTTATTAGAAGTATTATATGACATATACCTATATACATTGTGTATCTAACTACATAAATATATATCGTCATAGGTGCCTATTGTCCGTCATGCTTAGGGGGTGCATGCTACCATCGGAAGGACGATTTACTGTGGACGGGATAGGACAGGCGCAACCAAAAAATGTTTTCTCTCAATCAGAAATAGTCAAAATTTTCCCACCGTTTTCACTAATTTTCCTGTAAAATTCTCTGATTTTGATCATAATCGCTAAAATTTTTGCCGGAGCCTCAATATAGCTTTTGCAGAAGTCAGACCCTTAGACGAATGAACATGATTTTAGTTTATAGAACTAGCTGGATACTATCAAATAAAAACTAAACTTTACGCTTTTGAATACGATTGAATGGATGATGTTTTTGTAAGAGGTATATAAATATTACATATTAAAAATAATAACAGATCTTTGAAAAATATAGAACTTGGAACGCGTAACCTGGGTTAGGTGACGAAATTTGAATTTTCCAAATTTATTATTATATCCAGTCAATACCTTTGACTTATATATTTTTTAATTTGTACTCTTATAGTATATCGCCAATTTAACCCAGCTTAGCCAACGGTAAATTTAAATTGATGGATATATTTGCATTGCACAATAAAAAGTATAGATAATTAGAAATAAATTTGTAGGCAAGTAATAGTATCTAGTTAACCAAACGTCACCGTAAAGAAAGCCATTATATATTTTGGGAATAACTCTGTTGAGATGCTGGTTTAAGTAATAGTGTCCCCGCTGTTTGGAACTTTTGTCCCCCTGTAGTTGCGACCTTACCGTATAGACAGTCAGGCGGACACCCAAACTGTAAATCAATATCCGAGGGTGTACGACATTCACACAGCTTCTACATATTTCCTTTACAGAATCGTACACACCCTTAGCTACAAATTAGGAGCGGATAAACTGTAACGGACACCGTCTGTAGCTAATGCGGTTTATTAGTCAACTGTGCTGTGTAGTTTTTTTAATTCTCGATATTTGTATCTAGGCCATATGAACGTTGATAAAATAATGCCGCACACTGTCAATAAAACTGCAAGAAGACACGACGTGCTTGCAACTGTCAGGAAGAGGCAATACCCCTAAGTAGCTATTTTTCAAAAAATTATAAAAAACACGGGAGTGTCTAAGACACCCTGTTGTCGACAGTGTCTCTGACACTGTGTGGTATACATAGGTTCCAAACGGTGGGCACATTATAACGTGAACGCAGCATAAGCTATAATGTAAAATCATCTAATGGGTAACCTATTCATTAAAAGCATTATAAAATTGAATCACCAAATAATAAAATGCTAATAAAATGTATCGGCTTTCACAATAGACTCATTAATATCTTACGAAGTAAGTACACTGTCACATCTAAAACTAAAACCGCCTCATGTACAGGTTAGCTTCGAAACTTAGGTGATGCTTATTTCTTTAAGTTTTGTTAGCTTTTATGCAACTAAACCAGCTTTCTAGTATTTAGCAATGATGGAACCGGGTTACTGGGTCGCTAAGTAACCCGGGTCACACACCTTGACCCGGTGACCCGGTTTAATTACAATCCCAAAATATAGCCAAAAGCCCATAACCCAATCTGAAACATGATACTCGAAGAGCGCTAGAAAGAGCATTTGCGATGCAATCTAGAAAGCCAAATATCCATTTGGCATGGCAAAAATGACAATTGGAAGCAACCGGGTCACCGGGTCACTGACCCAACCGGATCACCGGGTCAGCTAGCTACCCTGGTTACCAGGCACTTGTAGGTGACCCGGTTCTATCTCTGTATTTTGTACTTACTGTTTGTTTATCAATGACGGAATTCTCCTATAAATAAAGCTAAAACGTTTTCGGCCTTTTGAACCATTTAAAAATGGTCTTGTTTCGTTTCCGCACGCTACTTGAAAACACGGCTTATCGACAGATACGAAATGCATTCTAGAACGCGGTAGTATAAGCTAATATAATATACCTCTAGCTAAAGTTCAAATAATAATAATAAAACAAAATGAAACATGCTGCTAACTCACAAAACCACTCTACTATCTTAGTATTACTCCTAGTTGTTTTTCAAGCTTCAACCTTCTTAATGCTTATTTCTTATTTCCTACGTGTGCCTATTCTACGTCTAAATATCTTGGTTGGGTACATAAATGCCTAGTTTTGAAGTTTCAGAGCTGTTGCTTGAACCAGATATGGTGTGTTTTGTCCAGTCAGTTGGTTAGTTAGATAGTTTTGGTTTAGTTGAATTGATTTAAGCCAAAACTAGCATGTTATCGGTTTAGCTTATTATATTATTGTAATTTTTGAAGCGAACGCGGTAGTTCAGAATATCAGAAAATGTCAAATATATAAATCTTTACACATGAGATTCCATTTTCCTATCAATCTATAGTTATGGTTTTCACCATGTCACTATAACAGTCACAACAACTGACCTTACTGAACTGATCAGATATTTTCTCGTTGTCAAAAAATTTGTTTTGAATCCATTGAATTTAGCGCAAACTCATAGTTTATGTGGCCCAGGTAACCCTGAATGGCGGTACGTTATAGCGTTAGAAAAAAGAACAGCTTAGAGCGGGGGTTTAGGTGCGACAGCCACCGACTTAGGCTTAGTGTATGTCTCATATAAGGACTTTAGCTTAGGCTAAGACTAAGGCTTATGCTTATTATATCGAGAATAGTATGGCCTGCATTTTATTTCCGCCCTTCACAGTTACATTGGCCGTTTATGTTTGAGTATTCTTCTATGTTGTACGATACCTCTGCAGAATTTTTGGTTCCGAAAAGTGTGACTTTATTAGGCTGCAATTTTGGGAAAGAAAATATTGATGGTTTAAATAAACATAACCACATAATAAGTTTATATATAACATATATACATATATTAGCTTATATCTTTGGGTATGTATATAAACTTATTTATCTATAAAATTATTCCAACTACCGTTTGGGACTTAGTGCAGTAAATTCTAGGAAATGCAATATTTTTGAGCGAACTGTTTTATAGGAAGGAAGGAAAGCCCATAATAGTGTAACGGGGAACGCGGGCTGCCCAACCTCTACCCCCCCCCCCCCCCCCCCCCCTGCCGGAACCCACACCCCCAACGCCGGGCCGCCGCCACCCCCCCCCCGCGAAACCCACCGTGCGAATACGGCCTACGTTGCCTAGTGGATGATATAGGTCCCCCCGGGTGTGGCGACCCGTTCACCCAAATGAAGGGGAAGTGGGACACCTCCTTACACCCACACTGTCGGGTTTTGTAGTTTCCCAAAATATCCGCAGCGGTAAGACAGCACCGTTGGTTAGGCATACAGCGTCCTAAACGATATAGGGCGAGGTTTTCTATTGAAGTTGTAGGTGTAGTTGCTAGCGAGTGGGTGGTCGCGTAAGGTGGCTTAGAACGCAACATTGTACACCTTTGGCTAAACGAAGCGGAAGCCTGCGGCCTAGTCAGGTCTTAGCCCGACTTTACTTGAACGAAATGCGGAGGACGGTCCGCGGACGGAGCGATGGTGTTCGAGAAATAGCGTAAGTATATTTTTAATAAACACAAGATAAAGTCGCAAGGACTGTTGTTTATTTAGCCTGCGGGACCATTTGATATAATGTTCATTACGGCGTTGTCGGGACTTTGCCCAACGCAGCCTAGTATGGTTAGTTGCTAGGATTAGTAGCTATACACGTGAAGTCGGTGCTCGGAGTATTGTTCGAGCTTGGCGCACGCTCGGACTTTGCCGTGCGAAAGCCGATTCCAGAAAAACAAAATGTAGCTTGAGAAAATTTCTAGCGCTGGAATATTGGGGCGCCTATTCATGGCCCAACAAAGTGAAAGCCGAATCCTCCCGGTTAGGTGGAAGTACGACGACGAATACTTAAGAGGGTCAATGTATGTTAATTCCCAGTTGAACGAATTTTTACGTAAAGCGGTAGACCATGCTTTTAATTTAGACAAATTTGAGTAACAAAAGATACAACGGATAGGTTTTATTTACAGTAATCGTCAATTAGCACTTATAAAGGTACAGAGCATTACAAATTACACGGAATGTATACATTATGCCAAGAGAAGTCAACATATACCAACAATGGTTTGTGGCCTGGCTTAAAGGATTGTCGGACTGTCTGGCCGCTCGCTGTTTATCGCACTAGTTCCGGCACATGAAATTCGTGTTGCCAGAATGTATTGAACGATGCCAACCGATTAAGATATCGACCCCCTGGTTATGATAACACTATCAGCGAGCTGTGGTACCAGTGATAAATATTGACAGGCTCACCCTCGGTCATTATTGATAATCGCGGGCGAGTAACCAGTAATAAAGAAACAGCACAGTAGAAACGACACCTCGGTTACCCCTAGCTTAATCCGTGCCCATACCTTAAAACCTGTTGAGGTCCAAAAGTTAAAACGTTCGCTAGGGAATCCATTTGCCAAATAGTCCACAAAGTACTTTCTACCACCGCGCTCGGCCTGCCCTTGCTCTGAGTGGCAGACCGGGAACCCAGTACGGCTTGGAGAAACTTGAAAGGACCGACAATTGTCAGTCTGTCAATGAGAATCCGCGCTTGGGCCTATTACAGCACTGAAACCGTGCTGAGCAGTAACAATGAACATCATAAAACAAAGTGCACTGCACCAAAACTATACTATAAACATAAGCGAGCAAAAACCCGAGCGCAAAGTCAAAGAAACACCTAGCTCGACAAACTCGCAAACCGCACTGAGTTCCCCGATGCAACTGCGCATCAGCTTTTATACTCTGGTAGTTCTTATCTAAAACCGGAAAATCGCCGGATAGTCACTATCTGTTGACAGTTAAAAAGGTGGGACTGATAAGCGTTTGTTTAGAAAATAGGCTGTTATATGGGTGAATATTTAGTAATTTTACTATTACTAAATGCGAGATAACTGCTGACGAAACAAACAAGTTAAATAACTTAACATAAGAACAATTGTTTATTCCCGAAGAGATAAGAAGTATAGGGGCTTTGGTCGAAGTATGCTTAAAATAAGGCTAAGTTCAGACCAATGCAACAGAAGATCAAATATACGCAAAATACAACAATGAAAACAATTATGTAACAATATAATACGACACATAAAAAGACCTGATGTTACACCGACGCGCGGACCTGGAGCAGTGCAACTATGAGGTGATGTCAGGACCGACCAATACGTAGTGATATAACAACGTAACGGTGGTGAGGGAAAGCGTTTTCGCCTGGGACGGCTTTCCCTCACAATAGTATAGTTTTCTGCGTAACAATATTAGTATTATTCTAGCGGCTAAGATAATCATAAATAATGTAGATGAACATGTATAGCAGTACTTAACGCTTTGTTAACTCCGTTCAACAACACTGATTTGTAACAGAGCTTATATAGTTGAAGTTGTACGGGTTAAGATACCTGAACACACGGTTAGCTATGGTACAAGTCAGTTGTTGCGTAGCCTTCATGGCATTCAAGGATTTGTGCTCACGGTTGCGTTGGTTCTGTAGCATCTCACTACCCTAGCATATATAGCGTAGCTGAACACGCTGTGATCGGGGCCTCTGATGTAATGTAGCGCGCTAGTCTTGCAAGCCAGAGATCCGGGTTCGAGTCCCGGCTGGTCCAATATATGATCACTCATGGATCGTTTCAATTGGTGAGCCCGACGTGATAGCCTGCACGGAGTTTCTCAACACAGCTAGAGCTCTACCCACGCTCGCTCCGCGGCTCCGCAGGGGAGTTATGTAGCATCTCACTACGCTAGCATGTATAGCGTAGCTGAACACGCTGTGATTGGGGCCTGTGGTGTAACGGTAGCGCAGAAGTCTTGCAAGCTACAGATCCGGGTTCGAATCCCGACTGGTCCAATGTGTGATCGCTCGTGGATCCTTTCAGTTCCACACGTCCGACCCCGTGCTATCGCACTCGTTACAACTGTACATACAAATCTTTCAAATCGCTGTGCTACAACAGTTACTTAGTGCAGTCAGTTCAACACCTTTACTTGCTCGCGTTTTGTCTTTGTACATAATCTGCCCGACGCTTAATTCCACAAAAAAACTTGCCGAATTTGCAGGAGGTAAATGGTAAATGTATTATTTATTCCTGCATCATCAAAGACACCTGCTGAGATAATGTCCGCCAAAATAACATCGTTATACGCGTATTCGACGAAAATTTTCAGACGGGTTCACAAGAATGTAACAATTATTTTCTTAACTTCACCAACAAAGTATTTGTTTGTTTGTTAATGTATTTTAGTGCTACAGTAAAGTTGATATAATATGTTTTGATGGCAATGAAACTAAATTGCACATTGCTGCGCAACACAGAATATTCTGCAGTTTCATACATGAAATGATTATGTTAATAATACGTACGCAAACAGGGCTATTAAGGCGTCTCGTACAGCCAATCTTTAAGTATATATAGTATTTTGTCATTTGGAAAATCTGAAGTTCACAGAAAAAACTGCTGTTTCACATTTGAAGGATTTAATGGTTAATTATTTCTGATTTTATATTAAAGTTAGATGTTAAAATATAAATTTTACAAATGATTTCGATTATTCAATTTCTGAGTTTGATTAAATTCAATTCACTTTGCTAACAAAATAGATTTTACAAGTTGTCCAGGTCAGAATGCATTACATACAGAAATTGGCTAGCATAAATAACAGAATGGGTGAAGTAGAAGAGAACGTCCGTGGGAAATATTATTTGACAATGAGCTAAGACGTTCGACAGGAAACATAGACGTATAATTGTTCAAAAATATGTCATATAAAAAATTAGATTAATTGTTCGAAATTCATCAGTTTATAAATATGTTGTTATAGGCGATTTTTTATAAATGATAACATTTAATTTTTTTATTTATGAATTTTCAAACTAGTTCTTAAAGATATAAAACCAGTAATTATGCCGAGTCAACATGAATTATCATTTATGTTTTTGTGACTGCTGTCCACAACGCTGATTGTTCGGTTACCTGTTTGTATATTTGTTAATAAACTTCTGAAAAGATCCACGATCATACATCGAACCAGCCGGGAATCGAACCCGGATCTCTAGCTTACAAGACTAGCGCGCTACCTCAGCAACGCTATATATGCTAGCGTAGTTAGATGCTACACTTCATTTTTATCGATGTTGCTTTTGAAACGGATATTGGCATATACTGCGACAATTTTCATTTTCATACGCTGTCTTTGGCCAAACGCGTCAAACGGGCCGGTGAACTCCCTGTAACTGTTAGTTTACCTCTGTTGTTGAATGATTTGACTTCAAATTGATCTATGCTGTAAATTTAACTACCGAAGTTTTCGCTAGATCAATACCAACAAATAAATTTACTAAAAGTTTAAACAAAATCAACAACAAAACAACAGGAAAACGAAAGCAGGTGAGTCGCAAGCTCTTTAAAAGTGGGAAGTGGGGTGTAAAAAGTGGACGTGTGGTTCGTTTAAATTCATTTCGTTATAGCAGCGCATCAGTTAATTTTTTCACATTTGTCGTGGGAAAGGTTGCCCCTACCCCCTATTGCGACCCCCTCTCCAGAATCAAACTGTAAGAATTTACACTTTCAGTCAGTAAACGAAATGAAATAAGCAAGTTTTAGAAGGTTCGCTTCTGAATTACATTTGCATTTCAGAAACTGGGACAAGTCAGCTCGTTATAGCAGCCATTTTTTAGCTTTTTATCGTGATAGCTCTACTCGAATATAGCATGAGCTCCATGTAGCGTACGTGTCCTCAGGGACTGCTCGGTGGCCTAGCAAATTTCATACGGACATAATCTGAATTTTATGCCCGAAGTTTTGTGAAAGTTTATTTTCTACCATATCGTAGTATAATCAGCAGTATGGCTAATAGGAGTCTTTGTTTTTGGCAAGTTGACGGCAATAAAGTCTTTCGTCTACCTGAATATGCAACTCTTCAGCCCTGAATATCCTCTTCAATTCAATTTCACACAGATTGACATTATAAGTTTGAAAATTAGGCAATGTATAAAGCATTTCAAATTTTGTGAAGCAAATGTCAACGTATAAAATTTTGTTAAGGCCAAAATCAAAAGCGTCGTACAATATGCAAACATGTAACAACGGTAATAATAAGTTGTTCCAAGAGTGCATTAGGGAAGAGTATGACACTTCCCTGCACTCAAATGATGATACGGGCGTTTTCGGCCAGACCCCCCAAGTTTCTGGGGGTCGAGATGCACTGACGCAACAGTTTCTGGGAGGGGGTGGCTCGGACCCCCCAACAGTTTTTTTGGGGGGGGTGTAGGTCGGACCCCCCAAATTTCTGGGGAGAGGGGGTCGGTTGAACCAACAGCTGCAAGAAATGCACTCTTGGTTGTTCTAATTATAAAACCAACCTATTAAATTTTTGAAAATAAAATTGAATGTTGTTTCAAAATATGATTAAGTCCTTATTTAAAAACTTATAAATATATGACCGTTGTGACAATTTGTTTCAGTCAAATTCAAAAGTTTGTTTAACAAAAGGGGTTTTCCTGGAGTCCCTAAAGCGCGAAATTGATCGATTTTGAAGATACAGCGGAAATTTTGGTACCATTTGGCTCAGGTCGACGAGGAAATTGTTTTTCGATAAAAACGACGTATGCTTTGGCTAAGGCTAAGGACTAGCCTTAAGCTTAGGATTTTATATGAACGGCAATAATTCTTTAACTGGTGAAGTAAATCAATTAGACAGATTTTACACCGTTCAACTCAGCTCGTCAATGCCGGTACGAATGGTAAATAAAATTATATATTTTTCGGGAAATTTGTTTCGAAATTTGGGGCACCCAAGGGAAACCATTGGGAACCCAAAAATTCCAAAATTTTTGTCATAAATGTTGCCAAAATAAATATTTTCTGAACGTGGAATAGTACCAAAATTCCCGCTGTATCTTCATAATTGACAAATTTCGGGCATGAGGGATCCTAGGAAAGACCTAAACAAAATTGATCCCGCACAATTACCAAATTTTTCACAGTTCAGCCTGTTCGGTAATAGTTCAATGAAATAAAAATTTACTTAGTATTAAATATTGAAATGTTATGATGCAGTTTGGTCACTGCGTAATTTCACTCAATTTTAATTTCCCCCAATTCCACTAAAACGTATCCCAAGCTTAGATAATTTCTGCTAAGTCTGTCATCAATTTTTTGGTAATTTAAGCCAATTTTCTCTAATTTTTGTCAATTTTGTCTCAAAAATTTCCGTATGTGTTCCCGCGCAGAGGAGGGGAAGGGAAGCGAAAGGAGTCGTAATTTGGCTTGAGGGGTCGATCCGACCATTACGGGTAACCCACTTCACCTATCATTCCCTGTCTGCAAAAGTGAAAGGGGGCCGGCCATTTAAATTTTTTTGTTGGATACCCACCAGTTTATTAATTAATTCGTCAATTAATAGTGAGGGGGCCGCCCCCCAACCATCCTCTTGTGACGCCCCAAGCTATATATAATTATGTGTTATCTACTAGTTACCTCGTAAATTATCCACGACGATAATTTATATACTTTTCTGTTTATTACATCGTCCCTACCTTTGTTTTTGTACCGTTATTATCAACATGTTCCAACCAACTGTATATATTTTGTATACTTAAATTATTCTTTTGCACAAAGTATTGTGGGTCTGAAGTTATTAACTTTAAAAAAATGAAACTCGTTTTCCTTATTAAAAAACTTATATAAAACTTCGAGTTTCTCCGATTGAAGTTTCAATGAATATGAGATGCTCTTCTATATTAATCCATATACACATATGACGCGCTACGATTACATTAGTATTATATATATACTCATCATATATATATGAATATATAAATATATATGAATATATAAATATATATGACTATATAAATATGTGCAGGGACGCAGCACCCTATTCAGAACTGAGGGAACCCACTCAATAAAGTGATGAGGGCGATAGAATAAAATTGTGGTGTCCTCCTTATGGCGGTACTCGTTTGATGTGTAACCGGGCCACTATTGCTGTACCCGTGAATATATGTGCTACAAATAATACACAAACAACAATGAAAAATGTATATGTGTTTGAAGATTATTGGAATAAGAATTGCGTGTGTGAAGTCCGTAGTGTTCGTATACACATAATTTACTAAAACAAATAAATGATTGCTGCTGAGCATTTTCAGATTGCTTTGCTCAATTATTGTATATCTATTATTTATAATTTATTTCTAACAACGGTTGTTTTAGCTTAAATTCTAAGTTTCTTCCAAGCCGTGGAAACATTTGAAATAAAGTCTTACTGAGGTATGTTCCGAACAAGTCTTAGATATACATTTTCAAATCATTTAGGTGTGGATGTTATATATAATGCTCAAAAAATGGATTGAAGGAGGGCGGTACTCAAAAATTGGGACTCCATCATAACTTGTCGTTTTTTGTCGAAAAGGGTCTGCTGCACCTTTCGATCCCCTTTTTAATGGGCCTTTTCTGGGGTCAAAATGCAGGCTAAGTCGTTCTCGATATAGTAAGCCTAAACCGGTAGCTTTAGCTTTGCATCTTGTATAACACTTAGAATCATGTTGGCAAACATCGGGGTAGGAAGGGCGGTGGATGCGTCGTCTCTTGACCCTTTCCCCTTCCCTCCAGAAATATGCCTAGCGAGACGGCCATATATGTTATCCCTCAGAAATATGCAACTTGGTCAATGATGAATGTATATTTAGAAATAAGCCTGGCGCTCTTCCCAAATACCATATATGTGCATAGAGGTATATGAATGGGGACGGATATGTAGGTCGCTCCGTCAGTAATCTAGCAAGTTGGTCAAGCATCTACGTATATATATACACTCATTGTGGCCAGCATGCACATAAACTTATAACTGTTTCAAGCTGTACTATGTACCCTGAACATATTTTTTTGATCGTACTGCGCCCTCTCGATCCCCACCCCTCCAGATTTTGTTTGCGTTTGCACCGTCGTGTAGAATAAGCCTAATATTTGAAAAACGCTTAGAGTAAGTCTAAGTTGGTGCCGATATAGGTTGGTGTATGAAATATGATAAATTTGTGACCGTGAATCAGTTGTGATTTCAGGCGACATCTGATTATACTGCAATGTAGTACCACTCATTTAACACAGGGGCGTGTGCAGGATTTACACTTAAGAGGTTCCAAATTCAGGAATCACAATAAATGGCGCAGTGAACAAATTAATGGAAGCTTTAAAGCATTAAATTTAATATTACTTCCTAACCTTTAGCCTCCGCTGTCCTCAAATGAGACTATCGCACATTGTGAACTGTTGTGTTAACTGGGATTGTCATATAATATCTGGACGTGGGTTTCTATTCGCAGGCAAACCAAGGTTTCTTAGTGAACCAAGGAGCAGCTCATAAATAGCTTAGTGGACAAATTAATTCAAGCTTTAAAGCATTAATTTTATAATTGCTACTGGACGTTCAGTGGGCGTTTCAAAAAAACGGGAGAATGTCAGAGAATACAATGTCGGATTAGAGCTAAATTTCACTTCTTCATTGGGCGCCATAGATTTTTCCCAACTAAAATTTTATGTATATATTATCAGAAGATATCCAAAATATAATACAAGCTTATAAGATGAAAATATTCATGTGCGATGAAATACAGTTTGATTAAAAAGCATGCTTTATACACTAATCGTTTAGTTATTATGTTTGATTTACCGCACCAAATTTCGGTGTTTTGTCTTTAAAATGGACAAAATACCGCCTGGGAGGTGATAACCGAAAAGACCCCAGCGGTGTTTTAATAGAGTTTGAAGCATTCAGTATCAAAATTGACTTTTCCTGGCAGTAACCATAAGTATCAGACGTAGCTGATATAGGATGAAGTAGAACTGTACTGCGCAGAAATCTGTTTAAAAAATCTCAGTTGGAAATCGTCAATGGTCGGTTGATAAGTTTTCAAACATTTTTGGAACTCAAAAGTTTTATTTTTTCAGTCCCTTTACCCCTCCCCCATTTTTCTTCCTTCCCCCCCCCCCCTCCCCCCCTCCACTATGGGCATGTATGACTAAATATCGTTGGCGGTTATTGAACATAGTTTCAAGAAATGCGAGTGTAACACAGTTTGGTACCATGGACAGGAGGTAATTGTCAATTAATCCAAAAATATTTCTGGTTGGGGCATTCATTCCCCCAACAGTGTCCTGATGCTATGCCGTACTTGCTATACCAATCTTTAGCCTAAGCTTTGCATCTATCTCGTATAAGACTGACTAAACGTAATCTCATGGTGCCGCCACATCTACCCGAACCACCTAACTAACCTTTTCTTTTCTAACGATATAAATGCCCGACCGCTGCTATAGGTGACACTGGCCCGAATACCTACAGCTGTAGCCTGTAGTAAATAGCCTTAAACCAGATACAATCTAGTCATTGTTAGGTTATTCACTATATTATTATTTGATATATATTTTCATTGATGCAATATTACTAGGAAAAGTCAGTAATATATATCACTTGTCTGGCTTCAAGAGATAAGCAGAAAGCCTAGTTTCCTACGGTGCGAGATGGGAATATGAGCTTAGAACAGGACGCCTTACAATATTGCTGTGTTTGGAGTAGTGAATTTGGATTTACATGAAGCAGTTCGTGATCGTACTGATCACTTCTTGTCAGAATTATAATAGTTCCGGGTTTTGTTAGTAATGCATTGGGATGACTCAAAACAGAAATTAGAACGCACCTTATTACCTATGCGTAGCGCTAAGGCATTGCTTGAAAACATTTGAAACAATTACTACTAAATTGGCCTTCAATAGAAATTGACAATATTCTAGGGGAAATCCAATATAAGCCCCGAAGCTATGCCTCTACCGATGTTGCATATCATATAATTGGCATATTAATGCCAGGGCCTAAAACCAATAGTCCTATATAAGATATTGGTAATATGGGTAGACCACATTGCAGGTGGGTTGACTACCAGAATAATACGAGAAGTATATATATAGGAATTGACAATATTCTAGTGGAAATCCAAAATAAGTTCCGAAGCTATACCTGTACCGACGTTGCATATCCTGACATTGACCTATTAGTCCCAGATCCTTAAAACCAAAGTGGAGCAATTGGACCTTAAAACCACTAGTGATAAATAAGATATTGGTTTTATGGGGTGATCACATTCATTTGGGTTGACCACCAGAATTATGCGAGAAGTATATCTAGGTAATCAATGTGCTTAATGGTTAGGTAATAACTAAAATTTTGGCTATAATTTAGGCCCAGGTACCCACCAGCCTTACGGGGCAGTATTGCAACTTCTTTGGAAACATTGTTCGACGTTTTATGTGTGTGCATGCTGTGTTCTATAACTACGACGATCTTCTACACTATACTGAGATATATGTTTCAGAAATATTTATCGAAATTAGATAACCAAAATTATTAATTAGAATTTTCATGTTTTATGATGGGAGCAAAAATTAAATGTTAGTTATGCACTGATATATAAGGTAACCGACGTTAATTTAAATATTTAAAGCCTTTTATGAAGCGATAAAACAAACCATACCTATAAATCCAAATATTTATTATCGTAAACTTTATTAAATTATGTATATATAAGAGTTAATATTGGGACTATTACAAGCAGAAACGTGGGTCAAAATATGCATTTTTTGATAGAACAGCAACCCCAACTAATCTGCATTTGACACTCGAGAATCTGAAATCTGGACCATTATTTATACAGACGAAATCAGAACTGCAACAATGGCTTAGTTTGAAAGCAGTTAATAGATACAATGTATATTCGCAAATGAAATGGTACATGTCAACTCTTGAGCAGTATGATTTTGACAAACGCTTGCTTAGTACTACAATAGTAGTAGATAAGCTTTGGAATATTATGCGTGCCATGGATTGTAGCGTTCGCTTTTCATCTATTGCCCGATTGCCTTGCACTATTAATTGTTGACACATCATTCGTAGCTTTCATCGATATGACGTCAAAATATTGGCGAGAAGAACGTGATGACAATGCAATATACTCGGTATTTCTCCGAAAGGTTAGTTTAAATTATTGTTAAATAGAAACATTTTAATATTAAAGAATAGGCTTAGATAGATGCGTTAAGAACCTTGAACATTGTTGTTTATACGACGGTAAAATCACCCTGGTTGTCTTCGCGATTATTGGAAGAATGAGCAGGCAGAATCACTTTATCAGGGATAGTCTCCGAGGAATCAAATCTAGTCTATCAATTGGTAGGCTAAGGTGTGACAAGGATGATATCATATAAATAGGAAACCAAGATTTTGCTTAAAAGTTAGTCTTGGAGTGCCCAGAACACCATAGTCCAATATCTTGCTTAAACTTGCTTAATATAAGTCTACATTGGCATCTAAGTACACACATACTCTTGGTCATTGGAAACTGAATTACCGTAGTTTCCCTCTGCTTTTTTCACGAAGACGCAAACAGTAACCGACATTAAAGCGATTCATTCAAATGAATATTTGCAGTCATGCGAGTTAGTTTGGCAGCTAAGTGGAAGATCGGGATACGAAGATCGGTTAATTGAAAACATTAATTCTAACTGCTTATTTTGTAAACTTTTTATTAGCCAAAACCCTCCGAAAAATGTAAATACAACCCGAAATGACTTAATAGAGTTATAACTTTAAAATGAGCTTATATACTTTGCAGTAATTGGGTTTAGATGAAAGATTTGTTGTGATATACAGTATAAAAACGTGTTAATTAATATTTAATTTTTATCCAAATATACTAAAGGGTTATTAGTTGTCTTTGGAAAAACAATAGCTGTCAGCTATTTGTAGAAGTAAATGCGATAGGCTAATTTTTAATTAATTGCTTAGTTTACTAAAATCTGTGTTTATGTTAATATATGTTTGTTTAATGTTCTAAAATATGTTTTTTAAAACATATTGTGGATCAGTCTAAATATTTATAACAATTATGTGATTCTGCTATTACTTGTTATGCGAGAGCAACAACTGTGAAATGTGAAAATATGTTTTTAAAACATGAATTGTGGATCAATCTAAATATTTATAACGATTATGTGATTCTGCTATTGCTTATTATGCGAGAGCAACAACTGTGAAGTGTGAAAATATGTTTTTTAAAACATGAATTGTGGATCAATCTAAATATTTATAACGATTATGTGATTCTGCTATTGCTCGTTATGCGAGAGCAACAACTGTGAAATGTGAAAATATGTTTTTTAAAACATGAATTGTCTATCAATCTAAATATTTATAACGATTATGTGATTCTGCTAATACTTGTTATGCGAGAGCAACAACTGTGAAATGTGAAAGTATGTTTTTTAAAACATGAATTGTGGATCAATCTACATATTTATAACGATTATGTGATTCTGCTAATACTTGTTATGCGAGAGCAACAACTGTGAAATGTGAAAGTATGTTTTTTAAAACATGAATTGTGGATCAATCTACATATTTATAACGATTATGTGATTCTGCTATTACTTGTTATGCGAGAGCAACAACTGTGAAATGTGAAAGTATGTTTTTTAAAACATGAATTGTGGATCAATCTACATATTTATAACGATTGTGTGATTCTGCTATTACTTGTTATGCGAGAGCAAAAACTGTGAAATGTTAAAGTATGTTTTTAAAACATGAATTGTGGATCAATCTAAATATTTATAACGATTATGTGATTCTGCTATTACTTGTTATGGGAGAGCAACAACTGTGAAATGTGAAAGTATATTTTTTAAAACATGAATTGTGGATCAATCTAAATATTTATAACGATTATGTGATTCTGCTATTATATACTTGTTATGCGAGAGCAACAACTGTGAAATGTGAAAGTAGGTTTTTAAAACATGAATTGTGGATCAATCTAAATATTTATAACGATTATGTTATTCTGCTATTGCTTGTTATGAGAGAGCTGTGAAACAACTGTGAAATGTGAAAATATGTTTCTTAAAACATGAATTATGGATCAATCTAAATATTTATAACGACTATACGATTCTGCTATTGCTTGTTATGTATGCGAGAGCAACAACTGTGAAATGTGAGCTGCAGGAAACATTTCACTAATGCGCAATATGATGTGATTCCTTTAAGGCAATCTTGTATTACACGAGCGGTTTCTTTTATCTCTACTACGTTTCTTTTAAATGTGACACAGTGTGTGTAAAAGATTTTTCGGAAGTGTTATCACTGTGTCCAGGGTTTGTCGATACTTCATTATAAACACTCATATATTGGATAGATTTCTGTATTAAATGACATTAAAATGAAGTTGACTGAATAATATTGAGCTCCAGCTATCTCTACACATTGGCGTTATCAAGCAACAGGCGATAACAACAAAAGTAAGTTTAAATTGGTCATTAATTGGGTATATCTTCATATTATGCTCAAAAAGCATACTATCATACATTTTTCGCTTATTTGACTCAATTTACACTAGACGCAAGTGGGTTTGCCAGCCAGTTATTCTCATACATAAAACGTGGTCCAGGGGTACTCTTCCCGGTGTCGAATCAGCTGGTCAACATCAAATGTCAATGACAGTGTTCGATCAGAACACTTTAAATCCCGAGATTTTTGCTAGTTTACAAGTCCTACTTTACGATTTGATCGACTAATACCGCTAATTAATGATAATTACAACTAGACCGAGCCCACGTATTTGGAACTTCCCATACCCAGACACAGTTTCACCACAAATTCACTTTCAAAAAGCTTCAGAAACTTCTTGAAGACTTGAATTTCGGTATTATAAAATTAGATATACATCTCATGTTTCTTTATAAAAATTGACATAACGAACTATTTTTGCTAAGATTTCCAGATCCATAGACGATGTATCTTAGAAATCTGGGATAGAACCCACATCCATGAAACTTCACATCTCCATACCCAGTCGCAGTTTCCCCAGACGTTTACTTTCCGGTTCATGAAGGCTTCAGAAAATTCTTGAAGACTTGTATTTCGGTATTATAAAATTAGATATACATCTCATATTTTATTACACAAATTCAGCTAACGAACTATTTTTGCTAAGATTTCCAGATCAATACACGATGGATCTTAGAAATCTGGGATAGAACCCACATCCATGAAACTTCACATCTCCATACCCAGTCGCAGTTTCCCCAGACGTTTACTTTCCGGTTCATGAAGGCTTCAGAAAATTCTTGAAGACTTGTATGTCGGTATTGTAAAATTAGATATATATACATCTCATATTTTATTACACAAATTGAGCTAACGAACTATTTTTGCTAAGATTTCCAGATCAATACACGATGGATCTTAGAAATCTGAAACAGGGCCCACATCCTTGAAACTTCACATCTCCATACCCAGCCGCAGTTTGTCCAGACGTTTACTTTCCGGTTCATGAAGGCTTCAGAAACTTCTTGAAGACTTGTATTTCGGTATAATAAAATTAAATATACATCTCCGATTTGTTTAGACAAATAAGAGCTAACGATTTATTATTGCTAGGATGTAATTCAGAAAAGTTATAATTCACCTTTGGTAGATGACAGTACCATCGTTCTCTTCAACGTGTTTAGAAGCTTGTTTGTTTGTTTGTTTACTTTTTCTTTTTGTTACACTAGAATTATATACATTCCTATCTTGAAAATTGTACACCTTATAAAGTTATATTACTTGTTGTTAACTTGTATGATTTTCGTTCCTTTAAAATCGTAGGAAGATGAATAAGCTAGGAATCAGACGTGTAATCGCATAATTTTGCTTTGTTAGGTCTAATATTCCCTTATTTATTCATTGCTAAAGCATTTGGTTTTCTCTACCGCAAGTTGCAGTAATGCAATCTATGCGGTCCGAACGGCAGTATAAAACAGTAGATTTATTTAGAAATTTTTTCGAACTTGTTCGGTACAAAGAGGGGCCATTGCTTACCCAAAAATTGTCGTTGGTCATTAAAAATTGTCTAGCTGTGTCGAATGGTACCTAATCAGTACTGTATCGGGTCTTTGCGTTTAAACCCAGCCTGAAAATGATCAATTTTCAAGATAAATCATTCGACTCAATCCAACAAGACGGATTGAAAATATCCAATTCAGCCCATTTTATTACAAAAAGTTTTTTCGATTTTTGTTCCCAATAGTTCCTTGGTACCCAAAATTTTCGAAAAATTTTTATCTTGACAAACGCATAATTTTATACATTATTCGAACGGCATCGACAAATCGAATGGTGTGAAAATCAGCTGCATCGGTTCATTGGCTAAACCACTTTGGGTACTCTTGGCTTAGACTTAGGTTTAGCCTAAGCTTTAACCTAAGCCTAAATCCTTAACCAATGAGCTGATGCAGGTTATTTTTTTACTATTCGAGTCAGCTCGACTATGCGGTTTGAATGATATATATATAATTATACATTGATCGAGGAATTTTTTTTCAAAAATTTTGGGTACCAAGAGGTTTCCAATCGGAAAAAAAATTTTGTTTTAAAATCAGCCGAATTTGATATTTTCTCAACCAGCTCCTCAAGCTGAGTCGAACGGTAGCAAAATTATCTCTGTACCTTCAAAATTGACCATTTTGGGGCTGGCGGTATAACCGAAAAGACCCACTGTATCATCAAAACGTCAAAATTGGGGCCGGTGAGATTCTAGAAAAGACCCTACCATTATCCAGCACAATAACCAACGTCTAGGCTATCTTTCGTTTGGGTATTGATGCAGGGACTGCAAATATATTTTTCATGCAAAAAATTTCTAGCGAATAAAAGGTCCGGTGCTGAACAACTTGTTGACCTAATACCCTAGGCGTTGACCCTAGGCGTATGCAGATATAAATTCAGCAATAAAACTGTGATCTTTTTTGAGCTTTTCGGCAAATGTTAACGTGAATATTATAGCATAGCAGGGTATGTACTAAAATGGCCATCGAAGACAAATCATTACTCTCAGATACCAGTTACCAAACATCAGATATTTAGCAAAACTAGTAATTTTCATTCAGTACTGAATAAATTTTTGCCGGTTTGTCGTAATATAGATTATCCGGTTCACTAGCACCAACATATAGTCATAACACGCAATTATATTGCCTCACATATATCTGGAGAACAGGAGGGCGGAATTTCCAAAAATGTTTATTATTGAATGCGAACAAATAATGACACATAGGTACAAGTAAAATTATTTGCATGTATCTATTGTTTGCAAGTGGGGCTTGAAGAAACACCGTACGTGGTAAAATCCGACTTTCCCTATAGTGATGATATAAACCGAATAAACTAGTCATGAGACAATAATGGTGTGAAATCCGCCAACACTTTGCCGATTGAGTTGTAACTTATAAATTGGGATTGATCAATACATTTGGTTCAAACATTTTATAGCATATTTAAGATAGAAAGCATACAAAATAAATATAACAATATAACAACTTGTTCGTTAAGGGAAAAAGTTTGTGATTTTCGTGAAGTTTAGTGTAAATTTTGGTTCTTTTCCATTACCCCCAGCCCGCGTTTGCCCAAAAATGTTTTGCCATTTTTGAGATCCTCGAGACCTCCGCTGATCATTTCGACCATAAAATTGAATTTTTAAATATTTAGATTTTTTCGGGTCCCAAGGGAACCCAAAAAATTTTTTCTTAAAAATTGGATTTTTACCCATTATTCGACGCGGGCTGGCGATCTAAATGTACGTAATGGTGATATTTTTAACGGGATCCAGTAACCGGATCCAAAGTTATGGCCAAAAATATAGGAAGCTGAGAGGCTTTTTGGCCATAACTTAGGATGCTTGTATCGGATCTCGTTAGCAATAACACCATTACACTCAACTCGTCAAGCCGCATCGAATGATGGGTAAAAATCCAATTTTCAAGAGAAAAATTTTTTGGGTTTCCAAGGGACCCTTGGGACTCGAAAAAATATATAAATTTAAAAATTCAATTGTTTGGTCGAAATGATCAGGGGAAGTCTCGAGGATCACAAAAATACCAAAATTTCCACAATCTGACAATTTTTGAGCAAATGCGGGCTGGGGGATAATGGAAAAGAACCTAAATTTTACTGTATATCATTTATTACTTAGAAATTGTTGCTTGAGTTAAGAAAAATATTTACGGTGCAACGGTACAAGCTGTCCTATGTTAGAATACGCTTGCAGGTTGTTGACTTAGTAATGACAAGAGTGCATTAGGGAAGAGGGCACGGGCTAATATGTGAGTGCAGGGAAGTGTCATACTCGTTCCTAATGCACTCTTGGTAATGGTTCAACGCTTTATAACGTTATTACCAGGCGAAACCCAAGATTTCTAATCAAAAATTACATGTATTAAGCCTTTTAGCTTTCCGATCTATAAACCACAAGTTTCATCGTGTTCATTGCAAAAAAAGAACATCGGTTATTTGCCCTCTCCTTTTTCAAAGTCAATAAATTAATATACCAATGGTGATTGGAACCATAATTAATTGTAGCACCATAACTTGTATACAGCTAACGAAGTCCAACACGTTTTTACTGTTAAGTTTAAGGCTTTTTTGATTTCGGTTTTTTCTATGGCTTCATTAACGTCTGAGTCTGATTTCGGTTCATTCATGGCTTCAGTGAATCATCTAAGAAATCTTCATGATTTCGATGAATCATTTAAGAAATCTTCATGGTTTTCCTGAATGTGTGAGTAATCCTAGCAACAAGAGGTGTAATAAAGGAAAGCTAGAATAAAGATATTGTGGATGGATCTATAACGTAGACATCGATAGGGGCAAGGGGGTTAGACCCCTAAGCGTCGCACATTGCGCCCCACCCCAAACCCCCAAGTCAGCCCCCGCGCCGAAGGCAAGCTGACAATTTTAGCTTAAATTGGGCTACAATTGCCAAAAGTTGAGCTAAAATTGGCCAAAATGAAGGCGGTCCTCAGGGATCCGCCGACCGGCTCCCTTCATCATGCCAACGGTCCTTCACCACAAATGCTCTATAAGATTTTTTTTAAATATTGACGACTTAATATAAAATAGCTGCAATTATATTATTTAGCAATTATACAATTTTTAGTTTCTATAAGATATATTTATTTAGACATCACGTATTTGTGCCTTTTTGAGAGAACGACAGTTAACTTTTTATTGTACGACTATTTTATAAATTATGTTTTAAAAAACTACTATATTGTTTTCTTTTAAAAGTAATATAAGCAATTAACAAATTATGTATAATTGATAGAACGCACCAGTAAAATTGCCAGGATTTGTATTTGAGGGCGCTAGGGCATTAAGCGGGCAATGTAATTGAGACTAGTGTGGGAAAATTACTTAGTAACTGTAGCATTGTTAGATGGTGTGTGACAGTCCGTATGTTTTATTTTATTTTGAGATTTGACTCAGCGAATAAAACGTCGGCGCGACAACCCCTCCTCTGAATATGCCAATAAAGTAACAACCAGTATATACTGGGCGTTGAAATAATTGACACTTCATATAATATGTTCACCCCGGTAATAATAATTGTGAAAAAAGTTTATAACTAATTGCTATATACTATTGTAGTATATATACTAGTAATAAAACACTTTGAATGAATATTATTTGTCCATTTATTGTTATCCATTCAGTTCTTAGTCTATAATTTTTATATTGAAATTTATTTCAATTTTACAGTTTTTAATTTACTTTTTGGTTGTTTAAAGGCGGTTGGATTTATTGATACTATGTACCTTTTTGTGCTAAAATTGACACATTTGTCACAGCGTACATTGCGAAACGATTTCCGAGTTTGTTGTACTGCATGCGTTTCCACATGCAGCATGCGTTTGCACGTGCGTTGTTATTCGCTAGCTTGCCGAGGTTCCGTATGCAATATCACCTAATTAGCGTAGTGGCTAGATCACAAGTCTCCGTTCAATTCAATCCGTCACTGTGGCAAAAGTTTGTTCAAGAATTTGCACAATTCGCATTAGTCTAACAAAGAATTACATAAAACCGCTTCGGTCGATATTGAGTATCCGAATTTTAAGATCATGTTAAGTACTGATGGCCGTGGACCGGTCTTCAAAATTTGTCGAAGCCAGAACGTTGATACGCTTCCGACCAGAACTGTAAATTCAGAAAAATTTATCCAAAATTACATTTACTACTCAAAGTTTCTAAAAATTACCTTAACATATGTTCCGATACATTTATCTAATCATGACGTGAGTAAAACTGCATATAAAAATAAGGCTCAGCAATTTTAGTACACTTTTGGAGTAAAATTTTACATTTATTATGTGAAAATAGATTGTTGGCTTAGTCGGCCCGGAGCGGTCCAGACCGAAAATTTTTCTCAGGTTGAATAACTAATGTCAAGTTTTTGTCGTTAAGAGAGGGGTGGGGCAAGCTTGATATGAGCACCATAGCACAACCATCTGAAGTTCAACTGTAAGCTTTTAGTTTAAGTTTTAGCTTACCTAATCTTCCGAGCCTCCCGCCACCAGTACAGTAGTAAGAATACGGCGTCCGAGCCCCTCCTCCCCACCCACCCAATGAAACAATTATAGTAAATCTGCAACCGCATTTCCCTTTTGCATCAGACATGAGGCCCATTTAGGCCCGATAGGAAGAATAGTTACCGGCGCATTGCCACCACCCTACTGAAAATGATGAGTTCCGAACGTCTTTTTTGTACCGCCACATTTAAATGTGAAACGTAAATATGTCGTCAGCGCAAATCGGTTTCTTTAAAAATGAAATTATCAACTTTACTTGTAATTTGTAGCTAAAATTCTGGCTTAACTTTTACACTGCTGTGATGCGTTACTTTGAGGAAGATATATAATATGTTTTGTACAAAAGCTAAAATTACTACAGTACAAAAACATTGAGTCAAATTTTGAGTGTTGAGTCAGTTCTTTTTTACCCTATAAAATTGAGTTAAAGTTTGGCTTAATATGAGTAGTTTTGACTCAATTTTAGTCAAACTTTTATACTCAAATTTAGTCAAACCTTAACTCAAAATAAGTCAAGGTGTAACTCAAGCTCAGGGCTAAAAAGGACCAACTTAATAGCCAAGATTTGACTCAACGTTTTTGCAGTGTAGATAAAAATCTGTAGTTTCATACACATAAACATTTTGGCTGTACATGTTTTACGATTTTATGTGTCTTAATTTTGACATTTGTTATAGCTTAAGTTTAATTTAATCATACTTAATTTGGATGTAAGAATAGTTTTTTTCTCACCCGAACAAGTAATTCGCTCAAACAAGTAGTTCGCGAGACTATTGAATTAATAATTAAATTCTATTTTTAGAACAAATTTATTTCGAGGAATGCGCGATCGAGCGACAGTCATTTTTAGCGGGTACTGTAATTTCAGGCGCAAAAATAATTATTTAACTTATATGCTACTGCCTGGCTTTTCAATTATATCTTCAGAGACCTAGAAACAATTTTTGGGCAAAGTGAACGCATTGTTCGGTTCCTTTAGGTCAAGTCGGCATCTTGGAGGTTCTTTACGTTTTTGTGGTTTCATATAAAATCGATTGGTATAAATTGAAATTAATAAAATTGTTTTGGTATTTATACATTTTATCGCGTAGCTTTTGGAACATTTGCATGTCGTGAAAAAACTTATTTATATTGCTGGCAAATTGAGCTCGTTGTAATCAAGATTATATATGAGCTATTCGGAGGTTCTTTCATATTATTAACTCTTCGTGTTAAGGTAGAGTCCGCGTTTTTGGCGACAGAAAAAAGAACACACCGAACTCATTAAAGCGCCCGGTTCATCAATGTAAACGAATCGCATTCCGGTTTTGAAATTGTGTCCCGCAGGAGTACAGCAAGAGAGAGGGTGTGGTTCCCCACATTTTGACCAAAAGCGGGCTCTCCTAGGCCGCTCATGCAATTTTGCACTGGCCGCTTCCCTTATTTTGAAGTGTGCCGCTCGCTGCTGCATTATAGCGTGCTGTGCGCCCCTGAAGTAATGTATGAATCATCTGTCCCATACAATGTATTATTCTCATAATTTTGCGCTTTAATGAATCGGTGACAAGCCTAGGCACATTATATATATTACATTATGATCATTATTGAGGGAAGCGAAGCGTTATTATTTTCTGTCTGGCAGTAAAAAGGTCGATGTCCGTCCGTTCGTTAGTTCGTTCGTTCGGTCCGACGTATCTCAAGAACCACTGAACCGATTTTAAAAAACTTTTTTGTTTGAAAGCCTATCATGTCAGAGTGTGCACCTGGTATTTGGGATTAAAAAATTTTGAGTGGTTAATTAGTAATTAGCTAATTAGTTAAGCTTATGCAGCTAAAATAGAGAATTTTGCAATATTTGTGTTATTTATTGAAATAGAATCGTTTCGATCAAACCATTATAGGGTTTTTGGGACGCACAGGGCCGCCGCTAGGATGTCCGAGGCCCCCCCCCCTCACGCTGCGATGCCCCCCCCCCAGTAGGCTGCGAGCCCCCCCCCCAGCAGGCTGCGAGGCCCCCAGCAGGCTGCGAGGCCCCCAGCAGGCTGCGAGGCACCTATCAAATTTCTTAACTAATGTAATTGTTTTCCAATACACTTACCTTATACTCTAAAAGTTTGCAAAGACCGTGTACCCTTAAATTTGAGAGCTGTTCCTTAAATTAAGATAGTATGCATGGTCATAATTTTATAAACAGTCTTTGCAATATTTTAAAAGCATCCTTATAGCCTGCTCCTTTGTACGTTTGCGCTTTGAAGCACCACTTTCGAATACCATAATTTCATTTCACGAACACATATTTCATATATCAAAATTTAATATTATTATGCCTAAATTATAACAAAATTACTAATACTAATATTTATTTTAACCGTCAAGACTTATCACGTAGATAACACCGGAATATAACCAGGGGCCTCAAGGCCTCTACTAGTTTATTTCACACCAAATGCTATACATTAGTTGCATAGACGCTGACCTAAATAAATTTTCGTGTATGTCCGTAAAACAGGCGCCCAGTAAAAACACTAACTTTGAACCACGGAACGGTTAAAATCATACTCACGATTAGGCTTCTAAACTCTGAGGTTACCTTTGTATATCGTGTACATTTACTTTGCGAAAGGTGCTTGAGGTTGTGCTGCGGCTCCCAACTTTTTCACCTTTTCACCCAGAGGCCATGAGATGAGGCCCCTGTAAAGCGCGAGGCCCCTGCAAGGGGTGAGGCCCCCCCTAGGGGGGGTAGGGGGGGTGCTAACGGCGGCTCTGGGGACGCAGAATTCAAATATAATATTTTTACCAATGATAAAGCCCTATGCCCTATGCAATGTAGTTACAAGAACATAAAATTGAGTTCATTCGTAATGCCACAGCCCAAGCTCCGCTCACAAATGTAGTTCCACTACCGACTAGTTGTATCTATATACATTAATCGTGGAAATATATATTCAGTTGCTAGCAGGAATTCATTATAAAATAATGAAAATATTATAAACTTAGTAGAAGAGAAGTATTTATGTACCTATCTCTCAAGAAACTCTGTGGGTAATTTCTACCCTACAACGAACCGCGCAATGTGTAGTCGATGCTTCGTTACAACCCTGAAGGATAACAATTGCCCCCAGAGAACCTTGAGGGGACCCCTTCTACAATACTTTGGGCGACGGATGGTTAGCCGAAAAATGACCACATGATCGGATAAGGGAAAGGCCAATAGTATGACCGAGTGTCTACAAAATTTTCTTAATAAACTCATAGTATTATTGAGCTTTGCCACATTGTTCTAAAACGATTCTTTAATACATTCGGTGCTGCGATATTCAAGTATATTTACATTCCAATCGAAGTACTTATGAAGCTTTTTAAAAACTGCCTACAAATTGTTTTAAAACAACAGAATTTTTATTTATTAAACAAGTTTACCGATTTTGTATGTTTTTTGTCAAAATCTACCTGTTTTCATTAATTTCGGAATGCGAAGCCACTGGATTTTCAATTGTTTAGTCAAGTGTTATTATTAAATATAATGTATAGTAATTATATAACGAAGAATTTCTTTGTCTGTGCGACCATTTCAAATGCTTTATACGTAAATGAAATGTTTTCAATCAATGTATATATATTTTTTTGCGGAATTGTGTTCTGTACTAAATGGCCCAGCAACTCTACGCTACTGAAACCGGAGAAGAGGCACTGAAAGTATGGTGGGGTGCTACAAACAAATTGTAGGCAGTTGCCTCGGAATTTGGGGGGTTGCCCTCGTTTTAAGTTACACTGTCTCAGTTATTTTGTATTTTCAAGTTTCAGTGTATTTTAAAAACACGTCCGAGTAGTCTAAGCAGTCCTAGCAGTGCAATCTTCTGATTTTAATTGCAAAAACAACACTATATACTAGTGTTTGCTATAATCGTTGTCTGTTTTGTGCAAAACTAAGAAGCAATGGAATGTCAAGCAATGAAAACTCAAGGTAAGTTTAAACCTTAAAACAATGCAATGTTTAAATGTTAAATTCTTTCAGATGGAAGTCGGTAGTAGTTTAACTGTTTGCATTGCAATTGTTTAAAACAGGTTCTTTCCTGGATAATTCATAGTACAGAAGACTTTTCATGAAATGTGAAAGAATTTTCTTTGAATTTTGCACCACCAGATATTTTTTTAATTCAAACAATATTCTTTGAAATCCAATAGAATAGTCTTTAAAATTTCAAAGAATTATTTAAACATAATTATCTTATTAAGAAAATTATCTATAAAATTTCAAAGAATAGTTATTTGAATTTTAAAAGAATATTCAGTTGGTGAAAAAATCAAAGTAACTTTTTTCGAATTTTATGGAAACCTATCTTCAGTGTATCTATAAATCTAAGTTTGAATAACAATACTAGTTGTCATTCTGTCTGGAGACAAGTTGTCCATGACATGAGACAAGGTTTCTGGAGACGAATTGTCTAATATAAGAGGTGCCGTAAATTGGATAAATTCCTTGCAAGTAATTAATACATTATGCACACAATTTTGTTTAATATCACGATAAGTCATGCAAATTTCTGTCTTCTCAGATTTAATAAAACATGCCTGAAAATGCATTGGAATCAAATCAGTCACAGCAACTGAGCAGAGAACTAACAAGTTCAATCTCAAATTTGGTTATACTAATAGCCAACTGAATGTGATATTGCTTCTCCGTCGTAACAGGGGGTCAATGTTTAGCAAGGGGCTGACCGCCGCCGCCCCCTTTTGGGCCACGTAGTTACCTGATTTGATTTGATCAGCGAATTTTGCCGTTACATTTGATTGAGCTATAGGTATGGGACGTAGGTAAGTATATTTTAAGATTTTGGCAGCTAAACTTGATTTTTCATCATAAAACACTGGTTTTGCTAAAAACTAGGACTCGCATCAGTCTTACAAATATGTGGGACAAAGAGGTTGTTTTTGACATTTTTTATTTCCTCAAATATAAATTCACTTTTTACATGTGTTGACTGTCTGATTGACGTCTCAATATCCCGATATGAATTACACGCTGTGTTCGAGTTGATCAAATTTATGTTTGGAATAATGTCCATTTTAGAAATTTTATGTACATAAATGTAACTTTACCTGTATCAAACGAGGCATGTTTTGGACAGACTTAGCTATGAATCTGATAGCTTATATAAAGTTCTATTACAACAGGGTCCCCGGAACGACTTTCAAAATGGGGAGGGAATTGCCTCTGATAAAACAAGTCATAAAGCCGTTTGGGAAAGTATATTTAGGGAATACTAATGAGTCGACGAAACTGCTTTATATATTTGAGGGGGAGAATAAATGAATGCTTTATTTTTGGAGGGGTGGCACACACCCTTTGTTTTCTGCATTGCCGGGTTTCTATGCTATATAGTTTCATTGCACTGAAATATAACATAATTGTATGCAATATGTATTTAATTTTTAGATGGGTTTTAGATGTGTCAAATTTTTAATCGTGTCACAGCTATTTCATACTAGATGCTGCGCTGAGACTGTTGGATTAGTAACGCTGCTTTAATTTTACTTCATTACATTTGCTATTTTTGTGGCATGGCCTCAGAGAGAATAATATGGCCTAGAAGGATGCCAACTCCTAGGAAGATAACGCCGTACCCCAACTGGACACTTTCATTTATGCATAGTTCGGAACATGCCAATTCTCAACCGAATAGTGCGTGTTCGGGCACTGCGTCACGACACAATTCGTCACGTAGATAACTATTACTCTGGACAATTCATCCCCGGAAATCTCGTACCCATCCAGAATAATAACTAGGACTCCGCCATGATTTGATTCAGGAGACAAATTGTCCACTTACAAAATGCCCAGGGGTGAGTTCCGTCCAAGGGACAGATTGCCTGGTGCTGACCTGCACGTTGTCTAATCCAGGGACGATTTTTGTATAGTCAAATATAGTTACATAAAGATTATATATATAAACATATAAATCGATATTCTTATTTGAACAATAAATTTAATAGCAACACAAGCGTAATTACAATACCAGAAACAGTGCGGGATCCTTGATAAATCGTATCTCCCCTCTCTCGGAACAGCCGTAGGCCCCAAGGTCCGTTGGCTGAGGGGTTAGATAGTCTTGGTGGGTAGGTCAGGGGAATAACCCAAATATTTTTCCAGGCTCCCCAATATTGCCTTATAATGGTCATTCACCTGCGCCTCAAGGAATGCGTTGCGGCGCCCCAAGTGAAGGGCTGCTGCGTCTTGCGGGCGCGGCAGCGCAGTGGCGGAGTCGCGGTATCTCCAAAGGGGTTTTTTGTGCCTCGGGGGTCATAGGATCGTGAAAGTTGTGGCGTCTCGGGGGGAGTGCTCGGGTAGTCGGGGGCGACGGCCTTAGATCCCACCCGCGGAATCCTGGATCAGCCACTGTTTATATTTTTGAGAATATAACATGTTTCTAAAAATAACCTATAAACTGGGTTTAAATAAACATATAATTGATTCATTTTTGTACTTTTAAACTATATACACATAAGAAGTAAAGAGTATACAAGTTATAGAGAAAATAATAGGAAATAAAAATTGTATTTTAAAGCATGATAGTTTTTCAGTCCCCCTTGTGCTTCACATTTTGGACAACATATTACGAGATGGAATAACAACATCAATACTTTGTGACTAGTTTTATTTCTTTTCTTTGTTATCGTTGATAATGGGATAATTTTGTTATCAAAAGACAGTTATCAATGTACTTACCCTAACGTTTGCCTTATGTCGTCTGGTTTTACTTTTACTTATATAAATTATATACTTATATAAATAACAAATAGCGTACAAAATTCTATATGATAACGATTATAGTTACATAATTTGGGTCTTTTCGGTTATCGCCCCAGCCGCAATTTCGTCAATTTTAAAGCTACAGATAAAATTTTGGTACCAATCGATTCAGCTCGATGAGCTGGTTCAGAACCCTAAAGGCAGAAATAAAATGTAGGCCATGCCGTTCTCGCTATACTAAGCCTAAGCCTTAGAATTAGCCTAACCAAAGGTTTTATATGACACACACACTAAGCCAAAGTCGAAAGTACGGCCCCATGAGGGTTACTTGGACCCTCATAACTTTCTAACGGTGGGGTAGATTTTAATAAATTACATACCAGTCAATTTGTCTCATCAAGCCGAGTCGAACGGTGCCCAACATGACTATATTCTGAAGAAAAAATTTTTGGGTTCCCGAGGGGGACCATTGGGACCTCAAAAGATCGAAAAAAAGTCGTTAGGGATGTGGGTAAAATGGGTATTTTCTGAACCAGCTCATCGAGCTGAATTTATTGGTACCAAAATTTTAAATGTAGAAATTTAAAATTGAGGAAATTCCTGCTGGGGGATAACCGAAAAAAATCCCTTACTGTGTATTTTTTCAAATACAAATGTAGAAATTGTTTCATAAATCCAATATTGTGTATATTCTACTGATTTCTAACTATAGACGCAAAGTGAAGGCTTAGACTACAATTTTCTTTTACTGCAAATAAATATGTAGTAATAGTAATATAGGAATTTATATTGGCAGCAAAATATGTATAGAAAATTCAAATGATTTTGTTAAAAATGGCGAATTTTTATAGTATTACAGCAGTAGAGCCGTATAAAGGTTAGCAACTGCTGCTCTAAAACGCAATTTAGAGAACAATCATCGCATCGCACCACAATATCGTATGCAGTTATATTTATTTTGGTTTTGCATCATGCAATTTCTACTATTAGAGTTTCGGATTTTGCCGTTGTATATACTTATTGATTCACTTGTACGCAACAATGATCGGTTTTATATTTACAATTATTGTCAAATATATATATATATATTTCAATTGATTTAAAACGAACTTTTTGAGATTACAAAAACTAAATTATTAGTTTAGTCGGCTCAAACCGACAATGTGAAAACTACAGTGGGAAGAGGTGATGAACAGAGCGGGGCGACTGTTGAGATAGTTATGTTCGGTTGTCATCTGATCATGGTTTGTGACAGCCAGGGGTGCAAAAAGCGGCGGCCGTGGCAGCTCCCACCCGTCTAACGACCACCGCAGTTTTCTTTCCGTACCAACCCCACCTTTTGAACACCATACTGCGCCCCTTCTTCCTCTTCTTCTTCGTCATATAGACGCACTTTGATGACTTATGTCACACCACCTACATCTTGAAGATGATTCCCGGACAGCTTCCTCCACACACAAGCGAGTCCAAGAATGTCATCGGTCCATTTTCTTCGCGGCCTACCTCGAACACGATTTCCTGGAACACGGCGATGCATGATTGTATGAGCCAACTTAAGATCTCCTGGATGTCTCGTGAAATGTCCCCAAACAATTGCATATTTCTTTCTTTTGCTATCTCCAGAATCCCACGCATGCACTGTCTGCCATGTTCGCTACTTGCTGTTTGATCGACTCGTTCGTCCGTTTGTCTGTCCATTTGATGCCTAGCATCCGTCTGTAGGCATGGTAAAATTGCAATGACTAAGCAATACGTAACTTACCAAGTACCAACATATA
>JASANE010014839.1:0-13444 GCA_030248225.1 Trileptium ribeirensis
GGCGCGCGTATAAAAGTAATGCCTCCGTACTCGCCCAAACTCCGCCAAATTCTCCGTCAACCATAGCTGAAAAGGCGAAGCAGCAGCCTTGCTGTTCCTATACGCAATAACGTGTCCCAATAGCCTTTTGCTAACCATTGAACTTGACTTTATTGAAAAAAGAGATGGTCGGGGCATAGCCCCACATGTACAATATATCATCTAATGACTTTGAAACAGCCATCAGCCGAATTACCTCTCCGTTTGATTAATCGTATCGGGTTGTGCTCGTGTGAAGTCACTAACGTGATGGATGTTAAAGCTAAAGATCTGTGTGTTATTCATATGGATGGCTTGATCGGTGCTCTTGGCAATCAATGCAAATTAACGTGGATGAGCCAATGAAGAACACAATGAAATGTGGGATGTCGGCGGTGTTGGCGCAGGAGGCAGTGACTACTGTAAGTGTTTTTCGCTCTCAGTTGCATTAATTTTTTAAATACACGGTTATAGCGTTCGCGCTTCCGTACTAGAGGCTTTTAACAGCAATCCGCGAAAATTGTTTCTTAACCGATAGTCAAGGATGTTATAGTTAAGTGTGTTGCGCGTTGGAATTTACAGTTGGATGAGTTTTCCGTTTGCTAATATTATTTCTATAATGAGCTGCCATGCGATAACGACGTGATTTTTTTTGACAAAAGTTCACCTAATAAAAAATTAGGATTATGGAACTTTGTAGGCTGTTACATTGCCCGAAAGGCAAAAAATGTTCTGGAGTAATAAAAAGGGCCAAAAATTTCCTATATAATGCATAATCGTTTCCTTAGGTAAAAAATCTGAAAAAATATTCACCATATTTCGATTTTTGTTTTTTTTGGCTGAATCTGCTATACTGTGTGCCGATAGTTAAACGCAATCAATGGTAAAACATTACGGATATCTACCGTCGGTTCCTGAGCTAGTGCCGTTGTTATAATAAAGGCTTGAATTAGTGCGGTAATCAAGAGAAAATCAATCCTTCTTACGGCAAAATAATTGTATTTAGTATTAGTATATATAGTGAAGGTTTTGTCAAGCCTTGGAAATTTTTTTAAACGGTTACTAGTCTCATGTAATAGACATTATAAAGCCCATCATGACATACGTATATATACGAAAACTTGCAGATGTACCGATAGCATAGCGTCTAAAACTTGTAAACGCCGCACAATAAATAATTTTAATTAGTTGTTCCACTGGGGAAATCCAACGGTGATAAATGTAATTGTTTGACCTGAAATTTTACAGAAATATCGCAGAAATGTTAGCTGCCGTTTGTTTAAGTAAGACATTGCAACACCAAACTCACTGTACCGGCACTACCAAATAACATACATACAAATAAAGCTAACAAAATTACACGATTGATCCTCGAATGCTTCCAGCCAAATGAGTTGACGTCAGCCCTGGAGAAAAATCCGACGACAGAAAAGAAGAACTCTGCCACACACGTTGGAAATAGCCAGCCATTTATATTATTATTGACTTATATTAACTGCTATAAACAATATACATACGACACCAGAGAAACTTATTGTACACTGAAAACCCGGCAGAAATGTACTATTTGTTCAAGAACGTATAGTGACGACCTTATGATTTAAAATGTTTACCATAGAATCGTAATCAGCTAACATTCAATTAAAGGCAGATCGTATCATCTCTAGCAAATATAAAGCCGGTTAATTGTACATGTCTTTTCCGTGTTAACCCTTCTTATTAAAAATTAATTTGATTATAAATTTTTTTGCATTACGGATATTCAGGGGCTCAATAAATACAGCTTGCAAATTGGTGCTTAGTTGGAAACTCCCAACAAGGCAGTAAGGTCCAAATAGGGGTTATGGTAAACAATTTCTTATTTGATTCAAAAAAGAATATTATATATATATATATATATATATATATATATATATATATATATATATATATATATATATATATATATAATTAATTCAGCGAAAACAGCTTAATATAAAAAATCTACACAGTTTCTGCAAGTGCGGTTATGAGCACTGCATCTTACATTGTGTTCTCATAGTCAAAAACAGGTGAGTGAAGAGATCCTGGTTTAGAACTGAACTAGGCCACCAGGAGGCCGTATTCATGCAAATAGAATTGGTGAAGATATAGTTTTTTAAACATTAGTTTGCAGTTTGTAGCACTAGGTATTAACTAGTAGCCTGTGTTATCACCAAAATTGTGAATTCTGAGTGTCATTTAGAGATGTACAGAGCTATAACAAGCCGAATATAGTCCATATTGCTTATATAATTGAGTAGATATATATACCGATTGTGCACTCAATATTCAAGTACATAGAGTATGCTATAAAATGAGACCAAAAACATCTATATAGTTCCAGGGGTTGCAGAGATATTATCACAATCGTGTATTTTGGGTCGCATGGGCCCATTACATTTTTGTCCCAAGTCAGCAGCGTAAATAATGACAATAGCAGAACATAATTTGTATACTGTTTTGGGTCTCATGGGCCCATTTTGGGTCTTGTCTTGACCCAAATCCTACATCCAAAGAGAACCGGATATCAAAGAATTATATAGTCTCATACGCTATAGAGGCTTACTTGCTCTACAAAAAGAGCCTTAAAGTGACTCAGATGTCTTCATCGATTATCGAGTTACAAAAAGTAATGTGATTTTCGCGTCCCATCGGGACGCGAGCCTTTTGGCCTGAATTTTCAGGAAGATGGAGTCGGGCTTCACGCATATCTAAAGCAAACGAGCTATCGCGCGAATCAATTCGCCCAGCCAAAGTTGAGTCATACATGTCATTCTAAAAACCAGTAATGAACGTTTCCAAATTTCGCCAGTTACGGCTAGCAAGAATTGTTCGCTACGCTCGTTTCACTCACTACGCTCAAAATTCTAATATATTGTGACATCTCCACAGAGGTTGTTTGCATTCACCAAATGATATGCTGAATCGGACAAAAGCTATGCTCGCAGTCTATGTGTGTATTGCAGCACATGCAAATAATGCGCTTACTTCGCGTTTTCCCGTACACCCGGTGAAAAAAACGTGATGCTAGTTCGCAAAATAGCGATCAGCGCCTACATTTTGTTATATCACAAATCTTTGTTTGCGTATATGTAGATGTAGTCGTTGAATCACTATCCAAGAAGGCGTGCTGCTTAATGGTTACGGACAGTTAGCTATAGGACCGCAAACAGGAACGTCATTAGTAGGGAACGACCGAATACCTAATTTCACCGAATACCGAATAGTTGTTCGCGACACCTATGTATGATGAGAAATCTATAACTCTATAAATCCACCACTGTATGTACGTGCACCATGCAACAGGTCGTTTTATGTTGTGTTGCTGAGTCAGCGATAGTTTTTGTTCGATGAATTTTTTTGCTTTGTGCTCTCGTTTGCTAGGTTGAAGTTATAATTTTGTTTTTTATTGATTTTTTATAACTTCACTATCTGGAGAACGGCGATAATTGGTGCGTGAAGTCATATCGTTAAAAAAAGAACGGCTCAGTGCGTGGTGTTCGGGGGCGGTAGACTTAGGGTTAGGCTTATGTAGGTATGGAGAACGGCATAGCATGATGTCTCACTTCACATTCACGATGTGTCAAAGAAAACGAACAAATCCTGCTGCATTTAGACCACAAAGTATTAATTTCGCAACTATTATGGCAGCGAGATAGTGCACGGCTGATGAAAAAAATTACTGTGGTGATCAGAACATTCGATCCGGCTGTGAACTGAATTGATGAGTCTCAAACGCATCTTGTCTTACCAAAGTTGCAACACGTTGGACGTATTTAGTGGTTTGCAGCATAATTATCAGGACTCCGGCCGTAAAACTAGGATATCTGGTGGGCAGATTTTGACTCTATTTTTCAACTAACAGCGGCCAGTCAACTATTCGGTATTCGGTCGAATATTGCGAACTATTCGGCCGAATACAGAATACCTACTATTCGGCCGAATACCGAATATTCGGTCGTTCCCTAGTCATTAGTCGCTTCCGGAACTGTGCTAATGATGTGCACCCACAGAGGATGGCAATTGAAATATCGTTACATATAGTTGGAGCAAAGAATTCAAAACTGTTGGTGCTACGATGTGCTATTTGAAGTTGACAGGCACTCACTGTGACACATGTGCAACTGATTTATGAGATAAGACGGACCCTCGCCACATAGACATCTATGAACGATATAAGCCGCTTTGAAGATAATGCGTTGTTTCACGGGGAGCCAATCCGTGAAACAACGCATTATCTTTATTGTTTCGCGGGGAGCCAATTATACGAGGCATAGAAGTGATATGGTCAAATCGTTTCGTGGGGTGACCACTCGAGCAGCGGTGTGCAATACCCACGTGATATACTTTACTGTCGTTCCCGGTAGCTTGACAAAGAGGGATTTACAGTAGCCTATGCGAGATATCACAAATGATCTTATGCTTTCCGTGGTGTCGCGATCAAGGCGCTGCCATATTCGGCGTAACTCACTGAGTTGCCACATGGAGTCGCGACTGACCTGAAGAACATGTAAAGGGTTAGTTCACCATGGACAATAATCCCGAGGAATTTGAAAGAGAGCACCCTCTCAATTCCTTGGCTAGCGACACCAAAACTATTCATTAGTGATAATTTGCTGTTGAGATTGGGAAATTCAGATTTACACGGGTTTAGTTTTAACATGCCATTGGGAAGCCACTGCACAATAGCATCAGTATCATGACGTAAGCATTGAAACTCCTACGCACGACTGGAAGAGTCAAAACTGATGTAAACAACAATCTCATCAGCATAGATTGCACTATTGCAGCAGTGCTGCCTAATCAATTCGGCAAGTGGTGCAGTGTACATATTGAACAGTTGCGGCCGAAAATAGTCTACCCTCTGGTACACCGTAAAGTGTTCTCCTGCGTTTGATGGGGATCCATTTATGACCACCTGCTGAAAACAGCCATTCAAATAGTCAACAAATCGTTAGATGACAGCGTATTTGTTGAAGCATTGATTTAATAATAGGCAATCTAAATATATGCCGTGTCCAAACGCAATTCTTCGCATACTTTCCTGACTCCAAATTGGTATATATAATCTTTAAACTAGAAGCATAAAAATCCGCTCGTAAAAGATTATCAGGATATCGTAAAAACCGCTACACTATTACCGTGATACAGCTGTGCTGTAGCTACACGTAAACAATCGCAAACCGTTGTAGCTAGGTGACCTCTTCATTTAATAATAGGCAATCGAAATATAAGCCGTGTTGACACGCAATTCTTCTCGTAATACTTTCCTAACTCCAAATCAGTATATAATCTTTACACTAGAACTATAAAAATCCGCTCGTAAAAGGTTATCAGGAGATCCGGAACACCGCTACACTATTACCGTGATACAGCTGTAGTTTAGTTACACGTAAAATCGCAAACCAGTGTAGCTAAGTACTTCATAATAACATATTTATAAAACATAAAACTACGCTACATTCTATAGCCACGAACTAAACAATTTCTGTCCGGCAGACAAGAACAAGAAATGACTAAAATATTATTTTCAGCAAGTAAAACAATTGTGCAGGACTGAAAATCAACAAAACTTTAAATTTCCAAAAGATCACAAAATTAGGGACCGATATAATAATCAATTTTGTGAAAATAAAACTTTTAACTAAAATTTGTAGCCCTTGAGCCCGTGGTAACCTACTAGACCCCCGATAATATTTGTTATTTTGTTTCGTTTTCTTGGAGATAGGGGTTGGTGGGTTATTTATATTATGACGGCTATCGGTATTAAATGGGGACGGGATTTGTCACCGAAGATCGTGCGGATCAAGGTGTGGCCAGTAGTATGCCAGGATGACACTTTTACACTTTTAAAAAACACCAGATACTTCAGCTTGACTCTAATACTGTCACTGACTCAGCCACTAGCGCCCTGTACTAACTCGCTGGTTCCTAGCTCTATTAGCGCTAAGGTTTAGGTTATAAGTAGTTCTAGTAAGCCTCTTGTGAGGTTGATACGACCGCCCCCGATTGGCTGACAACGCACGTTTATATAAGTATCTGGGCCTAGATAGATAGATAGCATATACTGGGCTATGATAAAAATGTGGGAACAAGAATAGGATATGTCCATTGCATTAGCCCGTTAAACAAATATAAAACTACCTGTGACCTGTGTTTGTGTTATCTGAAATTGGTAGATAGACTTCTATAAAAATTATCTCGGTTCTGAACGACCCTGGATTGGCTGGCCACACAGAGAGATCCTTGGCCCCCGATTGGCTGGCCAAGAATTTTACTTGAGGACTATCCGTGACTCAAGAGGTAATCTAGTCCCAGCCCTTACTCGGCCGGTCTTCACAAGAATAACACTACTTGTTAAGCCACCCTCAATTGGCTGGCAGACACAACAAGCAATGCTACTAACCTCGAAGCCCTGTAATATACTCGCCCGGGTGTTGCTCACTCGATACTACGGGCCAAACTTTTTAAAATATTACTAAGTCCTATTATTATCTGCTATGACGCCATTTGTGACCAAGTTAATGCCACTTCTTTTTTTTATCGGAAATATTATTACTAGATTATTTGATAAGTGCGTTAGGAATATCTAATTGTGAACCATAATTTTGATAAAACTCCATTCTTTATAACGCCACAATATTGAACTCGAAATCAATAATCCAAAAATAGTCCAACCCCGTTCAGTCCTATATGCCAGTAAGTTGCGAAGCCGTACGCAAAACCAATTTTAAACTACTTTTAAAACATGAAGCCGAAATTCTGATGCTTTTCAATACGAATCATAACGCAAAAACTATCCTACCAAGTACACTCGTAGATAGGTAATTGATCATAAATTAAAACAATCCAGAAACAATAATCATATCGATGTAGCATAATTCTTTATGCTTTGGTAACAGCAGGACCACTGATAACTACTTTAGCGTAATTTTTTACGCTCCTATAATAATTCAGATTAAAACCCGGAAGTAAACTATATCTTTGCCGAACGCTACAAATTTCTCTCTAAAATCGTCAATCGGAACAAACTCTAAACCAAGGCGGAAAAGAAAGCAAAAATTGGAAGCATAGGTTGCCTAATAAGAAGACAAAGTTAAATTATGCAAAATCTGACGAAAACAAAACAATAAACCAAAACAAAATGAGGACTTAAAGGGAGAGGGGTATAATATAAACCCGGGACAAAAAAGATATTTTTTGCGTTTTTGGAACCTGGGGACCCTACGTTGCCTAGTGAACCCCTAGCAATATTTGTTCGAGGTTTACCAGGCTACCAGGAGAGTTCCCGGTAAAAAAACCCGCCCAAAATCCGCAAAAATTACTAAAACCCCGGGACCAAATT
Source organism: Trileptium ribeirensis (assembly GCA_030248225.1). Taxonomy (NCBI): domain Eukaryota; kingdom Metazoa; phylum Nematoda; class Enoplea; order Enoplida; family Thoracostomopsidae; genus Trileptium; species Trileptium ribeirensis. The sequence goes on from JASANE010014839.1 coordinate 7,385, forward strand.
CTTTATTATACCCCTCCCTCCCTTTTTTCCGCGGTTTTAGTTTTTCTTTTGTTTTCATTTTTCTTCCTTCTTTTAATGCTTTTTTGCATAATTAGCATTAATTGTTTTTATTAGCTAACAAGTGTTAGATTCGTTTCTGTTCTTCAGCTTAGTTTAAATTCAGCCGTCGTAGAGTTAGGGGAGTTTCTGCACGGGTTGCTAAGTTACGTTCAGCTATACCGCCGTAGTCTACGAGGAACTATTACGACTTCACAGTTATGATACGAATTTCAACAGTTCAACATATTATTTTTGTCATCTTGTTTTTATGGTTACATTTTATCTTGTGCTTACCTAGCTAATACTTGACATAGTTTGGAGAGAGTTTAAACGAATTGCTATAGCTTACTCGGGTTGTTCACGATTTCATCGCCTAAGCTGTGATTCTTTATGGTTTTATTTATCACTTCCGAGCTTTGGCAACGAATAGTTGTTGTCGATCTTTAAAACTAAGCGCATGTATGAATTATTGTTTTGAACGAATACGATTGAGCTTTAACTTTTAAAAATTAATGGTGAGTCAAACATAAGCTTCACAAATCTTATTCCGGTACTAATATATAATTATATACTCCTATTAAATTTTCCCAAATAAAATCTAAGAGAGCACGGGCGTACCCCTAATCATAACCAATACCGTAAGTTGGGGTGAAATTGATAAATTTATGGCTTTTCTCATGCATATATCGGCCGGAGGCTAGCTAATATGACCACATCTATACCTATCACGACACGTTAGGTCTTCAGTAACTGACATTAGATAGTAAACGTGCTGGGTAGTAACTATAACACGCGCCTAGCTAGCCGTCCAGAAGCGGGAACGTTAACATAACGAAGTATTCGCGTAAATCTAAGACCCTAGGATAAGGTAATCAATTAAACGGTCTACCCGTCCGGAAGGCTTCGTACGAACCCACAAGGGAAAGTAATAGTTACTAGTTACTCAGGATCATCAGTAAGCCGTCCGGATACTGTTGGCTCTAAGGAAATTATTAGTGTAAATCTACGGCAAAGGATAAGGTACTTAAAGATACATACGGGTCTAGCCGTCCGGAAGGCTTCATACGAACCCACAAGGGAAAGTAATAGTTACTAGTTACTCAGGATCCATCAGTAAGACGTCCGGATACGGTTGGCTCTAAGGAAATTAGTATAAATATAAGGCAAAGCATAAGGTACTTAAATAAACGTACGGGCCTAGCCGTCCGGAAGGCTTCGTATAAAGCTCACAAGAGGAACTAATACATACCCTAATATCAAGTATCAGATAACTTACTCAGAATAATAGTCCGCTCAACCCTAAGCTTGAGAAAAATAACTGAACCAAGGCTTACTCTACGAAAACGAAGTTTAACGCGACCGCATCGAAGTGAATTTTTAACGGGTTTTCAATAACCGAGTGTCAGAGATTCGGAATATATAAGGACCAGAAGGCAAACGTAACTGTGCCTGAAGTGGCTAAACATTCACGTTTAAACAGGCATAGGTGGCTTAAATAGTGGTGTACTCCACCAGTGTTACTGAACCGATATACTATTAGTCATTGCGTATTGTACTAACTTTGAATAATAATTCTAACGGTGGATTTTTTGTTTTCATATCGGAACCGACTAGCGAGCAAATCGAGTAGTCATGCCGTAGCGCCATAAGGAATAAAAGTACGCTGAATTAAGTAAAGAGCGCCAAAGAAAAAACAATTAATAATCCCCACCGGCATACTACAGGTCACGCGTACGGACACTACATGTTCGAGTGACGAATCCCGTCCCATTTTAATAATCCGACAGCCGTCATTATCAATCATAGGCCACCTATACCCCACTCAAAACAACAAAATATACCATTAGCTACGACCAAGCGAAATTAAAATGGTGCCACAATTAAAACTATTAGCTATAAAATTACAAGAACGCTAAAATGAATAAATTTAATATATAGTTAAGAAAATATAAAATTTACACTTTCCCATCACGCGCAAAGCAAAGCATTTCCCAAGCGCCGCCAGAGCCAGTGTTAGGGCCTCCTGTACCTCATCAATTGAGAGACTTTCGCAAGTCGTAAGGTATTTCATAAAACTGGGGTATAAAAATATTCCCAATAAAACCATTTACGACTTTAATATTGTCAAATTTCCAACGGTCATACTCCCACGCCCCTCACGTCATAAGTGTCGATTGGGCGGGGGCAGGAGGTGGCGCAGGGAAGGCCATCGAGAAGTTAGCGCCTGTGTGGGTTGACGTCCCACACCCGCCACTGTGCGCCAAAGGAGGACGGAAATATGTTAGCAAAAATGCAGAAGTGATTGAAAATTTACAAAACTGGGGCCAAAGTAACCCTGACGGGCGTAAATACAGTACAGGACATGTCATTCTCGGTATACAAAGCCTACACCTTAGCCTGAGGCTAAGTCGGGGGCTGCCGCCCTCAGAAGCCACCGCTCTAAAGCTGTTCTTTATCTAAAGTTATAACGGAACAGCGCTCAGGGTTACTTAGGCCGCAGGTAAAATTATCAAAAAAATACGGGAAATTATAACAAAACTATCGTGGATTGCCAAAAATTTAAGAAAATTTTAGCAAATTGAAAAAAAAATTCCTAACAATTTTAAAAATTTACCTCTCCCGTCCTGCCCCTCACTATGGACTTACAACCCATCTTCGTCCCCTATCTCGACAACCATCTACCCTGCAATGCAACAGACCTTCGAAACCTACGCTTCATGTATTGTGAACTTTTTTATCATACTTCAATCAGACTCGTTTGAATTAGTTTTCAAAAAATGTTCTTCTGCACGAGTAAACTTAACTTGCGCCCATCGACTATCCTATTTTGTAATACCCGATGGCGAATCGCAAACCGTTGTTAATAAACAAATGCCGAAATTTCGATAACAGAAAGTTGGCAAAATGAGAAACAAGAGCCAAAAATCGCACCTTGCGTTTTATAACAGATTTTGACGATTTTAAATTTGCAGTGAAAACTGTTATGTAATGAATATCTGCGTTTGATTTGTATTTGTTGGTCGCTGTTCGAGAACAAATTTAACATATTACGTGACGTCACAAATTAATCGGGCCCTTGGTTTAGTTTGCAATGTTCGCGAACAAAGTTAGCGAATCCAAATCCGGTAGATTTTTGTTCTCAAAAAATTCGGAAATTTTCGTTGAATTTTCGCCAACGCAAAATTTAATTTGCGGATTACTATATCACAGTTATGTGTTCCGAACAGTTTTGGGCCGGATTATGTTTTGCTAAAAAACGTTCGGTAACAGATTTTTTAACATTCGAAATAGCAAAATGGGATTATTGATGGGTGTGGATTAAGTTTACTGCCGCATTTCAGAAAATGAAATTTGCGAATAAGGGGCATCGCCACGGCAGTCGTGGAGCCGGTCAATTGATGCAAGTTCTTCAAAGCTGGAGGAGATCCGCTAAAAAGTGAAGCTGGCCCTCCGCATCTGACTCACTTGTTGCGGTGACCCTGCAGGAACCACAAGATGTTCCATCATTTTGGAGGCTCCAGGCATACCCGTAGTTTTCTTGAAGGGCGTGTTGGGCGAAACACATCACTTTGGGGGCCACTAGCACCATTGTTTGCTAGACGCCACTCACATATTAACGCAGGCCCTACAACCGTCCTCGTTTAACCATCTACACATCCTTAGTCGTCGCAATGTTGTTACCTTCTGCTATGTTTAACATATACCCACAGTGCGGCCCATGTCGTCTTTGTGGGCTTCCCAAGTTCCCGGGGAAGACTTTAACTATTTATGTGTGTCTCTGTGCAATTAGACACACAAATTTTCTCAACGCTTGTTTTCACATCTTCCCCATTTTAAGTCTTCCCAGCTGGGAAGATGGGAAATAGGAAAGACGGGAAAATATTTTTCCCAACTTCCGAACTTACCATCTTCCCATCTTCCCAATTTCCCATCTTCCCAACTTTCCATCTTCCCAATTTCATCATCTTCCCAACTTCCCATCATCTCAATTTCCCATCTTCCCAATTTCCCAACTTCCCATTTTCCCAATTTCCCATCTTCCCAATTTCCTAAGTTCCCAATTTTCCATCTTCCCAATTTCCCAACTTCCCATTTTCATAATTTCCCGACTTCCCAATTTCCCATTTTCCCAATTTCCCAACTTCCCATCTTTCCAATTTTTCAAGTTCCTATCTTCCCAATATCCCAACTTCCTAACTTCTTTTCTTCCCAACTTCCAATCTTCTTATCTTCCTAACTTCCTTATTTCTCAATTTCACCATTTTCTGACTTGCCATCTTCCTACTTTCCCAACTTCGCACCTCCACTTCTTTCCAACTTCTCAATTAACCATTTTCCGATTAGCAGTTTTCTAATTTCCAAATTGTCATTTTTACAATTTCTCTCTTCCCCGTCATCAAATACTTCCAGCTTCTAAATCGCCTATTTTTCCATCTTGCCTAAGATATTCAGCCTAGTATTAATTAGAATATTTATGTGTCTAATTCTACAGAGACACTCACAAATAGTTAAAATTATCCCCGGGAAGTTGGGAAGCCCCTAAGGGTGACATGGCCTATAGTGCAATCGACATATATAACATAAATCCATATTGCGTTGTTAAAAAGCAAACCATTATTGCAATCTGCAACTTCATATTTCGGGTAATTCAACAATCATTTTAATAAACCAATGGCCGAGTAAAAATTTACCCAACTTTACCCCAAAGTTGAACAAAGAGTTAAAATGGATCCATTACATTTATAAGAACGCAAGTGGCTGTGTAAACCACTTAGAAGATGAGTGTGAATTGCTCGTACACTGCGCGCCAGAGCCGAGCAAAGGCTTACATGTATAAGCCTAAATGCACGAGGTCAGATGTCCCACATTTGCAGATAGCGGGTCCTTTCTGGGAAGCCATCAATGTCTCCGGATGGAATCAGAAATTCAACGTGGGAGATGGCCATCGAGAATATAAATCTGAAATTTTTGGGACTTGAATATTTTCGTTAAGTTTTGCCAATTTTCCCAGATTTTTGCTAGATTTTGTCTATTTTCACCAATTTTTGCCTATTTCCCATCAATTTCTTTATATTTTTTCAAAATCCCACCGTCGCGTTTGACGCTCTGTGTGTTAGGTTGCGCTCGGGGTCCAAGGGATCAGGCTGATTCCAGGAAGGGGGGTAGGCAAGGTCCCGACGCTGGCGAGGAGGAGATGAGTCCGGGCTTCAGGGGATGGTCCCTTCACTCTTATGAGAACGAAAGATTTATGCTCCAGCGCTTCTTCGACAAAGTCCAGCGCGGATAGACTCGTTCTTGCCTGTGCAAAAAAGCTCGGCAACTTCATGGCTCTTCACAGACGTCTTCTTCTTCACTGTGTCAGACACGACTCGTCTATTCTGGCAGAAAAACTTTGAGAAGTGTCTAGTTTTGGCACCTGTGCACAAACGAAACTTGGCGAAACCCCGCCAAACCTACAGGATAGTTTCCTTTTCGCAGATCGTTCTCGTGTTTATTTTAAGCCAAGTGATTTATCATTTTATATACATGTGGCTGTAGAACTTCTAATGTCATCGCCAGAGATAGTACACGATCAAGGCCCGTGATATCGGACGGGTTCAGCCTGTCGGCGGGAGAGGATGGGCATCGGCACGCCTAACATTAGGTATCATATGCTTGTTAAAGAAATACATTCAATAATTTCCACATTTAACCACCGAAATTATAAGCGTTGCGACCCGCAAGTATGACATACTGAATGCAATCGTTGCGAACTTTTAAAGCTTCCCTAATAGGGACCGGACGTTACAACGTTAGAAAAAGAACAGCTAACGAGCGTAACGCTCTGTGAACGAGCGAGGAGTTAGGGGGCGGGAGCCCCCGAGTTAGGCTTAGGCTTAGTGTAAGTCTCATATAAGGATCTTGGATTAGGCTAAGACCAAGGCATGAGCCCTGAGTGCTGTCGGTCAACCGTTAAACGTGCAACTTTTTTTATAATTTTTCTATAGTTTGGTAGCAATATGAACTGAAACCAAGAACATA
>JASANE010014840.1:0-47272 GCA_030248225.1 Trileptium ribeirensis
ACAAGTTTTCAAACATGTGTGCGGTGAAAGCACCTCCTCTATCAGAATATAGCAATACGTAATCTGAACCAAGTAACGTATTGCTCTTAAATCGTTTTAATGAATCAAGACAACATTTTAAACTGTAGATGATAAAATGCTTATAAATATTAATTTTAAACTCACTCCTCCAGCTTTCACGGTGCACGAGCGAACCAGCATGCAAAACGTGCCATGTACATCTGAATCGCACGTCCATTTGTGATACACCGACTGACCAACTACTGCATATCTCAAATAATAAGCTGCAATAGGATAAGCATGCAAAAAAATTGTTTGAATTTCTGACACATAATTGTATAAAGGTATAGCGTATGCATCAGTCGGATAATGCTTCCAGAGAATTGTTATAATTTCACTGTATTTGTAGCGAAAACGTGATAAGTATCTTTAAATGTATTTTATTATATTTTGTATATCAAAACAACTTAAGCTGTCATTAAATTTTAATGTGTTAAAACATTTGTACGTAGATTTTAACAAAACAAATCCTTTCAGATAGAACAAAAATGGTTCATAATAACATAAAATGATACAAAGCGGTCTTTTTATTGGACAAACAGTGATAAAATTAAAGACTAAAGATTTGTAACTTTACTTAATTACTTTTTCGTCTGGACCATCGAGGATTTCGTACCGACAACGAGGCATTCGAACTGTTGTCGAAGGGTGCTCTGTTGCCAGCTCGGACACCGAGATTCCGCCAGTACTAACACTTTTTGTTGGACAAACAATGAAAAAAATAAAAACACTAAAGATATATAACTTTACTTACTTAATTACTTTCCCGTCTGGCCCATCGAGGATTTCGTACTGACAACGAGGCATTCGAACTGTTGTCGACTGTTGCTCTGTTGCCAGTTCAGACACCGAGATTCCGCCACAACTAACACTTTTTGTTGGACAAACAATGAAAAAATTATAAACACTAAAGATATATAACTTTACTTGCTTAATTACTTTTCCGTCTGGACCATTGAGGATTTCGTACCGACAACGAGGCATTCGAACTGTTGTCGCATGTTGCTCTGTTGCCAGCTCGGACACCGAGATTCCACCACAACTAACACTTTTTTTGGACAAACAATGAAAAAATTATAAACACTAAAGATATATAACTTTACTTACTTAATTACTTTTCCGTCTGGACCATTGAAGATTTCGTACTGACAACGAGGCATTCGAACTGTTGTCGCATGTTGCTCTGTTGCCAGCTCGGACACCGAGATTCCACCACAACTAACACTTTTTTTGGACAAACAATGAAAAAATTATAAACACTAAAGATATATAACTTTACTTACTTAATTACTTTTCCGTCTGGACCATTGAGGATTTCGTACCGACAACGAGGCATTCGAACTGTTGTCGACTGTTGCTCTGTTGCCAGCTCGGACACCGAGATTCCACCACAACTAACACTTTTTTTGGACAAACAATGAAAAAATTATAAACACTAAAGATATATAACTTTACTTACTTAATTACTTTTCCGTCTGGACCATCGAGGATTTCGTACCGACAACGAGGCATTCGAACTGTTGTCGACTGTTGCTCTGTTGCCAGCTCGGACACCGAGATTCCGCCGCTACTTACACTTTTTGTTGCTTCCATATAAAAGCATTTGAATTTAATGACTCGATCAACCTAAAATTGTTTTCAGTGTTTACATGTGTATATTATAAGTAACGCTGACAGCCCAAAGCAGTTTGATGCCCCACAAAGCTTTATTATTTTTGAACACTTAAAAGCGTAACGTATTTCGCGGAATTCATTCAAGAAATCCAAAATTGCATCTATTTCAGGTTTCATGTCTTGAATACTGCAAATCTATGCTGGCTTTGTTCCATTGGACCAGTATGTCGAACCATGGCTGCAGGTGAAGGAGCATAGGGTCAATGTATCTTACTTTTTAGACAACGCGACTGACCCTTTAATTTTCAGTTTAGATGACCCCCACTTTCTAGACTTTGCTAGTATAAAGTGATTACCAATCTAATGTAAGGTATTGCTTTTCCCTCACTTTTTATGGCATATCTACGCTCCTGTTTCTTACCATATTACATGAGAAACAATGAAGAACCATTCGTACACATGTGAGCTAAGTGCTTCAGGTAGAACCGACGTACTCTAATAACTTGTGTAAACTCTCAGTACTCCGTTCAAGTCAAAAAGCAATAGTTAAAACTACATTGATGTTATTTTCTTACCTGGTGTCACATTGTGATTTTATTGTTTTTGAATACATTTTTGCTATTTCCTAGTGATGAGTTGAATTGTTAAGCTTAAGATTGCAAACAACCAGATAGTCACCATTTTTGTGTTGGACGATTGCATGGCCCAAAACTAACAGTTGCTAAGCGCGCTTTAGAATTCGAACATTAAAGACATTTCATATTTTATGAATCACCATATGCACAAACGTAACCGTAATCCGAGAACTATTTCAAGACACCGTGGCATCCTAACAAGCCGTCAGTGGATTTTGTTGATTGATGCTGTTATTTAAATAAGTGGATTTGTTCTATATATTATTAATGCATGATACTGTATCTTCATAATGAAATGACAATTGCAAAATGAATAGATTTTTGTGAGCTTTTTGGAATCTAAAAACAGGATTTTGACATATGTATATTTTACTTGCTCACAAATTATCTTACATTTATGCCATTTGATCTTACATCTTTATCCTTGGGTATCTTTATGTATGTAATTATTATATATTGAAGCGATTTAGCTGGGCAATTCCTAACAATCATGACATCCAAAGCTAGTTTAAATTAATCAGAGCTAAAATAAAATATGACGTTAATTAATGTATAACAAAATAATAGCTTACTTTTTTAATCTTATCAATATATATATATATATAATTTAGTTTTATTCCTGGTTTTCAAATTGTGTATTTTGAGCGTACGGATTTTCTGTTTAGGAGCTAATTGACTAAACTAATTTCAAACATTATCTTGTTATAATGCTATATATGTTGACAGAACGAAGACTTGCTTCAAATGTGAACCGGGAATAACTAGTTTAATGGCTATAAATCGTTCATAGTTCTACTACAACAATTGGGGGTATTTACAGCAAATATCATACTCATAAACATAACATTTATGACGCGTTCACGTTATAACGTCCCCAACGTTTAGAACCTATGTACACCACACAGTGTCGAGCACACTGTCGAAAACAGGGCGTCTAACAACAGGCGTGTTTTTTATAAATTTTTCAAAGGTAGTTGGATAGAGGTATTGCTAGTTCTCCATAGTGTCAAGCACACCGTGCCTTCTTGCAGTTTTATTGACAGTGTGCGGCATTATTTCATCAACATTAATATGGCCAAAATACACATATCAAGCATTAAAAAACTACACACCACAGTTGACTAATAAACCGCTTTAGCTGCATACGGTGTCCGTTACAGTTAATGCGCGCCAAATTGGTAGCTAAGAGTGTGTACGACAATATAAGAAAGTAGCTAGTGATGTGTCGTACAGCATTGGAAATTGATTGTGAGTGTCACCCTGACTGTCGATATGATAGGGTCGCGACTGCAAGGGGACAAATGTTCCAAACAGCGGGGACATTATACCATGAACTCCGCATTAGCCTATTTTAGCTCGAAAACTTTCCCACACCGTATTTAGTAGCTAATTTCAAATTAATTTGGTAACCTCATCAGTTGTATTCGCCTATCACATAAGCCAAACTTGAGCCAAACAGACCCAACTCAAGCTCAACTGTTTCAAATTTCTTAACGCTAAAAGCAAAATCTGCACAAATTTTGGTCCAAAATGTGGCTTTTGGCTGCTAATTCCGTCTGCTAATTCCGTGGGAAACTATTGACAATATAGTATGCAACCTATAGGTTCACGTACTATCAATGCTTAACCAGATGCTGCTGATATTGTAACCATAATCCCTAAGCAATTTTTAGACAAAACAATTTATTTTTGCTCTTTGATTCAGTTGATAAATGCGTTGTTGTCTAGATGCTAGATCTGCAGATGCAATATCTCAGGTCACCTGCACCCGGTGAAAATGTTTATCAAATCACTTTTTACATACAGAAACAAAAAATTCTACTTGATTTTGCTCTAAAAGTTGTTGTGTAATCCTGGCTTGGAAAAGAACATGTATATACGCATATAAATGGATTTAACATCATATGCCGATTTTTAAGCGTAATTTATGGCAAAAACGAATATCCGGTTTTTGGAAGTAGCCAAGAAACATGATAATCTATCTTACAGCAGAATAATTTTAATCACAACTACCATCGGACATTTAGTGCACTAAATGCGTAAAAATACTTAATTTTGCATTGAACTAGCAGCTTTATTGCAAAGCAGGATAACGAATACATTCTATTTATATTATCCTGCTAATATATCCTGCTGACATTAAATAGAAAACATATATTCTTCTAGTTGTGCCTTTTACTATTTTTGGCTATGTATACGCTAAAGGTGAGTCGGCGATAATTTCAGTTCCTTACTAAGCCATATCCTGTAGAGGTTAATTAATGATTCTTGTTAACTATAAGGATAGAATTTACGATCTCAATTGTTGAGCATATTTTTGCTTTTGGTTGGATGCAGCGAATAAGTTTTTGTTGATTTTTCAAATAACATTACTTAAATACTAATTTTTACGGTGGCTGTGAAACCGCAGATGGAGACTCCAATGTACTACATTTACTATTTAGTAATGAAAGATTAAGCTCAATCGTTCTCTATTGAACCTTGAATTTTTTTCAAAAATGGTATTGGTTTCATGCAATAGACATTTAATGGCCCCGTCTATATTTAAAAAAAATTTGTACATTGCCACGGTGCTTATACGCTATAAACTACAAACAACCGAAGTCGTCGAACAGATAACAAACAGATGTTAAAATTACCATTGGCTAAACTCATCTGTGATTCCGCTACATTTGCAGCAACCCATTTCATTCCACTAGGATAGAGAGAATAATTTAATACCCATATTTTGCATCCTGTTAATGTTATTTCACAAACGCCCAATGGTTCTCAGAAATTGAATATTTTGACCGGTGATATGATATTAGTACATAGTGTAATATGTATTGTAGACTCAGCTGTGATTCCGCTACATTTGTAGCAACCCATTTCATTCCAATAGGATAGAGAGAATAATTTAATACGCATATTTTGCATCCTGTCAAAGTTATTTCGCAAACGCCCAATGGTTCTCAGAAATTGAGTATTTTGACCGGTGATATGATATTAGTACATATTGTAATCTGTTTTGTATCTTGCAAATGTATATTGTTTCCGTCGCTCATTAAATTTTAATGTCTGAAAACATTGCCAGTAAGTTCATTACGAAACTGTGTAAAATGTAATCCTCTAAGAGATACTTAACGGCTCCACTGAAAAACGATTCTAAATTTAAAACATGCGGTGTTGGTTTTGATACCATACGACATTCATCTACACTTATATTACACTTTAGTTGCTCAGTAATATACATATTAATGACGTTTCTAGCATTTTTTAATTTTACGCTAATTGTGTATTCACGCCTACGTTTTACGAAATAAATTACCATTTTTTCGAATACCATATTTAGGATAGCGATAATATGTGTTTATGTCTATGAGAGATCAGATGTACGCCTCACCTCGCCCAAACTGCCTGGTGCTATAACGCTGTGCCTCGGTATAGTGAGTCAAAAGATGTCTAACTCGGTGTTCCACATTCAAAATAGATTACAGGACAAGCTTGAAGAAAACTATGAATAATTGATGCGGAAATGTTTTTTCACATGTTTAAAATATTCAATGATTAATAACAAGGGTTCTTAAAAAATTTGTAGACGAGTATGACGCTCGCTCACAACTTTGTACTTTATCTTATCTCATGGTGTAATCGTCTTCCGGCTTACTCCTGAGGTTTTAAAATGTAACCCGGGTATTTTCTACCTCCAGGGTTTCCTGTGGCTATCTCGATCACACCAACAATGTTCATTGTGTATGCACCGAGTACTTCCAAGTTCCTCAGGGAATATGGTTACTTTCAAAAAAAACGAAACTTCTGCGGTTGTTGACATTACCCCAAGAAACTTTGGAGAGTTTGCAAACTTCCCTCTCCAAAACAATTCAGAGGTGGGAGTAGGCCGACCGACGACCACATCGTCGGAAAACCTAAAGCACATGACCGACCGTCATACTGTTCTGAAAATTTTTATACTGAACTCTGTTGGTAATGGTGAGTTATTGCGCCCCAAAAACTTACTTAGATTTGTGAGACGCCTGTGTAATTGTCGGCTTTAGTGACATAGTAAATAAGGCAAGATGATCCGCTGGATCTGTAACATTTTACCATGTATCCTGTATTAATATCAATTACATCGAAATTAGCGTAAGCTTATAAACAAAACACCCATTTTTACAACGAAAAAATCTGCCTTTGTTAAAAACGTTGGATGAAACTGAATGACGATCGTCGTTGTAACGAACACACCACGTGGCTCCAACGAACGAGTTCTTATCGTATTACATCCATAAATCGGAAGGACAATGGATTCTTTAACTTCATGGCATTCCTGCAATGTAGCAACAAAACAAACCTGAATTTTATTACAGAAATATAGTATGTAAAAACGTTAAATGTAACAAGAGGCACCTCAATTACCTTGTTATGTTTCAACATAACTTTATGGTAAGTTAATATGTTTGAAAATTTAGTTGTTTTTTTAATTTTGTTACGCTACTTTATGTAACTTTCCTAAAATGGTTTGTTCTCTCGGAAAATCGCAACGGCTGGGCCTGTGAATTTGGTATCTGATAAAACCTGAAGAAATGGATACTTGTTATGGTTTCACTAAACGCAATGTTGTCCGAAATTCGCTGGACCTAATAATGGATTACACCAATAATGCAATATGGGAAATTTACGGAAGAATATGGCGCCCGGTCATACCCATGTACTTTGCTTTGTCCGATAATTTGATCGTTTTTGATTAATCCCATCAAGGGCAGCAGGGACTACCCCAAAAACATTTTGGGCTGTCTGGGAGTATTTGGTACACAAGGTTCTTCTAGGATGTGAGGTCGACTACTTTTTCTACGAAATTTACCCGGTTATCGACGGATTCCTTGATAAGGTAGTCAAACGCCTCACAGAACCTTGGAGGGTTTGTCGATATCCCACTATAAAACCTCTAGGGTAACCCTCACCCCCGATGACCCACCATAAATGATTAGTTGCCTCAACCACTAAGAACCTTGAAGGTCGCAAATACTCCCAAATATTTATTGGGACGTATCCCTTGCAATTGTAGGAAAGGTATATAAGCCGAAAAACGACTCACTACAACGTGATCGGGTAAGGGAAAATGCATGAATCTGATCGGAGTATTCACCCTTATACAAAAAATATATTATGGATTCTCGACTATTACCATTACAATTTTTTCTATTTGTTACTTGGTCTCAAAAGCATTATTATAAACAAAATAGTAAGAGTCTCTGTTTTCTACCGATTATACGTTATGATTTGTTTTTGCCAAACGTATGCTTTGCTTATTGTTTCTACAAAATTTATATTATCACTGGAAATTGAAGCCTACCGAAAGTCAGCAGATACAATTATAGAAAACAACTGGAAATCGTAGTAAACATTCGTCGCAAGCATTACCACGATTTTCAATTGCTATTATTTGTTTCTATTACTGTTCCGGATAGTAATAGAATCGATCGGATTCATAGATCCTTTTGAGTCTCATATACGGCCTGGTCACCGGTTCACAATGTGTGACCGGTAACGACAAAGACTTGTAGCATCTCACTACGCTAGAATACATAGCGCAGCTGAACACGATGTGATTGGGGCCTGTGGTGTAATGGTACCGCGCTAGTCTTGCAAGCTAGAGTTCCGGGCTCGAATCCCGGCTGGTCCAATGCATGGAAATTTTCAGACTAATTTAGAAACCTAAATACTTTTCTCTGTCGTGCACTCAGCAGAACAGGGCCGCTTACGTTGCCTGTTTCGTTCCGTGAGAAGATGTGCGGAACAAATAGTGAAAACTCAAGTGCTGGTGAACCTAGGCTTTCCAAGGACAGTTATCCTGAATTTCCAACAAGAAGCTAACCACATGGGCGGAAGGATTGGCTTAAGAGCAATCAGCTGTAGCATTGGAAACATTATTCTTGCGCCAGCCTCCAAACAGGATTTACAGTACCTACAGCAGCATATATATATTTACGGTTCTTTTAGTATACAGGTTAGTTGCATTAACTCCAATTCGCAACAAACGACCCGACACTAAAACACAGTCAAGTGACATATGTATTGCCACTTTCAATACTTCCACGTTGAATGATTGTGAGACGTGAAATTCAATTTTAATTCTTATAATATAACGTATTATATCCTATTCTAGGTGTTATAATTTTAAAGTTTTCCATTGTCGCGACAATATCAAACAGCAAACTATAAAGCTAACAGCCAAGGTGCTAATTTGCTGCTATTTTTTGTATATGAACCTCAACATACCATGTGTAAGTTTTTCATCAATATTCATCGCCAAATATAAAAACGAAATTCAAATGTCCAACCTGTTTCTCAATAAACCATTATCCTAACTACAACCTTGGAGTTATCAAAAATGCTAAAAACACGATCAGCCAACCTGTGTTCTGTACGAATCAGAACGACTTTGGTACGTAATATTGGCGGACCTTTAGCATCAAGCATTATTCGTATACCGACAGGGAGTAAACGATAACGATCGATATTCGTGATGATCGGGTTAACCCGTAGCCGATAATCTAAATACAGAAACAATCTGTTCGCATAATGAATTACCAAATTGATTTTGAGATCTTTTACACTTAAAATTATAGGTATTTGGTAGATATTTGGAATATATGTATGTGTTAATGTAGCTAATTATCGTGAACATAACATAACGATAGCTCCTTTGGCGCACTCTTCAAAAGAAAACATATTAAATTTCGAGCAAATATGAATATACATAATTTAATTCGTCAGCCAAATTAATTAAGCTCAAGCGCATAGTTTAAGTGTTGTCCAAAAGTTGTGATGTATTTTGCCATAATTTTTTACAGTACATGATCATCATAATAGTATTTAATTATGATATCTAATATTGAGAAATCAGTTTCAGACTATCTCGGACGATTTTAAAAATTGTTATTGTGTCAGACATTGATTAATTGGATTTTTGTTAAAGTATCGATATTATGTAAGCTTACTATAAATCCTAAACTGTTTACATGCTAACAATGGATACAAAACTAGAGTAGAAGTAAAGTTTCCCGGTGATCTTAGTCTATTTGATTTGTCATGACTTAACATGACATTGGTTAGATATGAAATGATTTTGCGCAAAGCATTGCTAAGAAATGTAGTATGCTACGCTATAGCAGCAGCAGCAGTCGCTATAACTCAATGGGTATATATTTTATAATGTCTAAATTATACTCTAAGACCTGTGGTTTCTGCAGGAAAGAAGGTGTACTATTACAGTTTGAGGTAGAGGAATCTAAAAATTATACAATCGATACCGCTGTGGTTCACAATTTTGTAGACACGTTTTCCAATACAAATAAGCAAAACACTGAACAAGATCATAAGTCAAACACATAACTAAATTTTGATATGAAAATATTTAGCGCCTATTGAATCTCTTAGGCGTTCGAACATCTTACTAACACAACAGATGGGAATATGTATGTCGGTACAAATTAAGCTAAAATATGAAATGAAAATTTAATGACCATTAAATACTAAATGTACGACTATAAAACAAATCGTATAAACTCCAACAAACACGAATTTATTGGCTTGGCTATATATACTCGTAATCCCGAAAAGTACTGGGTAGTTTAAAACTGAAGAACTAGCACTGAAGTATTTTACCCCTTGTAAACTGTCATCCTTACGTAAAATTCTGGGTCCTGTTATTCCGAACGGCGTAATAATTTAAAAAGGATGAGCTTAGTGTGAAAGGTTATGATATTAGCTATATAGGGACAGCTCTATTCTATAGAGGAGGTCGGAAGAGGCGAACAGCCGACCAGAAAGTAGATATGCTGGTTAGCTGCGAATAATGTGTCGGGAGAAGGTCGTTTTTTTACCATCCGCCTTCTCCCTGACGACCTCACCCCGCCGAGAGGTCCTTCCCCCTACATTTCGCCGATCACGGCTAACCCCCCGCCCCCACTAGGTTTACGAATTATAAAATTTTTTAGTGTATTTAGAATATAAGTAATTACAATGTTTTCAATTACAATATCAGTAATTACAATGCTTCACTCATTGTTTTCTGTTTTTGATTCAAATTCCTGATCTTTCCGCCGTTGCTGCTGCGACGCAACGAATGAAAATACACACAGCACGGCATAACAAATTTGATCGGCCTAAAATATAATTTTATTCTGATTATGAGCTTTTCAAATGCCTACCATACTCTAGGTTAAGAAACATCCAGAATTATCAAGATCGGCTCGGCTTGGCTCTTGCTAAGCCATATGCGCTTGATACAGAACAGTTCTTCACTCGACGTAAGCAGCCTCGGCTCGACTAGATCATTTATGGGCCATGTCCGGCATGGCTTGACTTTGGCTCTTCTGCCCGCAAGTCAGGGTCGTTTCCGGTCTTAAAAGTTGCTGTAGGAACCAAATATTAACTGTGTCACTCCATCATAGGTGTTGGAATTCCGGTGACTTACTAGGCTAGGTAACCTCGGCAAGGTTTGGCGGAGCTTGCGGGGGTAAGCCAAGGGTGTAATTTTTTAAACTCTCAGAAACTCACAATTTTTTGCCAACTTCGCTAAAATTTTTCTCATTTTTTGGCAATTTGACTAATTTTTGCTATAAGTTTCCTCAAGTTTTGCTAATTTGTGCCAATTTTTGCCAAATTTTCTCGGAAAAAAATTTCTGGACGCCATCGCCACGCCGGGAGACTAGGGGTGCGGAGCTTTCAGAGAGGTATATTTGGCTCGAGGGAAAAGGATCGTCCCTTCGGAATATCGCTCTATCGCATACTATGACTCAATCGCGTTTAGTGCGTTAAAAAGCTATTCTTGCTACTGTTTACAGACTATTTCAGCTCATGCAAATATTTATTTATGTATTTTAAAGTATTTCTTTTAACAACAGATTACAGCAGTTCGGTTTAAATCTCCACTAAGATCGGCCCTGCTCTAAGACACGGATCATAGTCACGACCCGGCCTTTATTTCAACATTGCATGCTCAATTCGACCTGGTTCTACACAGCATATAGTTTCCAATTCTTCGATCTATATCATACTAAACAATGTTGCCGTATGTTTTCACGTATGATGTGCAAGGGTAGTTCTACACATAAATTTACAAAAGTAATAAAAGAATACATAATATATATAACCATTACGACTATTCAGGAACACCCATTTTTGAAAATTAACACGTTTAACAAAATGGCTTGGGTCATTTTCAAATTTGTGACTCCATCTACGAGAAGTCAGGAAGTGGGTATCGTGGAAGTACACTAAAATACACAAAAAAATTTTCATTGCCCTAAAAATGTCGTAGTGTTGTTATAAATATTGGCACATATATAATCACTGGAAAAAAGTAACCCGTAGTGGCATAAAAATATGACAAGGCGACGCCTAAGCATTAACCTTGTCCTAAGCATAGGCACCTATGTGAAACATACTCTCTAAGCAAGAGCCTAATTCGAAAAGTCCGAACTCCTCCTTCTCTGAGCTGTTCTTTTTTAAATTATAACGTTAGCACCCCTGAGGATTACTTGGACCAAATCAATTTATATTTCACTGATTTCGACCTAGTTGCATTATTAGTGAATCCTGTCAAGTAGCTGTCTAAAATAGCACCTAGAGTTGCTAAGAGCACAATGGCTGACATGTGGCTTTCATTGCGACAGATCTTCTTTCTTTTTATATCGGCCCACCACTCCTTACCCACAAATAGCGGTTTCGCTTAAATCTAATCAATGTGCATCCACTGCTTTGAGATGCTCGAATGTAAAACTAAAGTATCATAACATTTTGTCACTAAATATAGAATTATGTGGGTTGACCTCTGGTTATCTACAGGTGTACTCGAAATACAAAGCTAATTTTAAAATGTCAGGAAAGTTTGAAAAAACTGATATTTGAGTGATTTATACAAACAAATGGTGCAACTGGTCCCAGTATACATCACAAAGAGTTGGGTTAAGGCAGATTATCGTATTCTGTATGTTTTCACGTACGTTGTTGTGCGCTTGCGTTTAGAAACAAAGCAACAGTTTCCAAATAATTAAGTGGCTTGCGTAGAAAACTGTCAGTCGAAACAATCCATGTTCATCGACGCGGCTAAATTTCGCTCAGGATTGCACAAAATTCACATTAATTAATGCAAGAAAGAATTAAGCTTTACGGTATTTTCAAGAATCATTACTATGAGCGTAAGTAGACTTACCATTTGTGAGACATATTTCCTTTGTATAAGCTTGTTCTGTTTCCGATCTAAAATAAAGTAAATCAACACGGAACTGTAGCATCTCACTACGCTACCATGTCGAACCGAATCTTGGGCCAATCAATGTGAATCAACAAAGCAAAGACACGCTGGCCGGGATGCTTCAGCTTCTCAAGGCAAGTGACAAATCGTTCGTTGTGCCGTCAACCCGGGACGAGATGATCGCGGAACTCACCCCTTTCGGGCCTGACATCCTGCTGGCGCATAGTCAATTGGCCATCGACCAATTCCAAACAACCGCGGGTCCCAGTCAAGTCGATCAACCACAAGCGGGCGTGAACTCGGGTCAATTCCACCAGTTGCCGCAATTCAACCCAAAGACGCCGCAATCGTGGTTCAACCAGATCGATCAAATCCTCGGCCCAATTGATGACGGCCTTATGAAACGGAACGTTCTCCGAGTGGTCGATAATGCGCTCATTCATGAGTCCGGGGTGGACCTCAACGCTGGTTACAATGAGGTCAAGCGAACCCTAATCAACTACTATGCCGACAGTGACAACCGTCGACTTCGCAAGCTCCTTGCCGAAAAGGACCTCAATGGACGGAAACCCTCAAACGCTCTCCGGGAACTCCTCGAGCTGGCACCGAACAGTCAAGATCTGGTCCGATTGTGGTTCGTCGAAATTCTGCCGAGGCAAATCAGGCTCACATTGGTATCAATGGACAACATCTCGCTTGAGCAGCTGGGACGCATCGCCGACACAATGATGGACACACCGATCCCAGCTTGGTCAATCAAGTCGGTCAATACGCTGGCTCAAACTCTTCAACGGCAACAGGAGCAGATCCGTGGCGAGCGTCGATTCAGCAACAAATCGGTGAACTCACAGCGGCCGTCCGTAGACTCTACTATCGTGACAATTCAAGCAACCGCGGTTCAACCGCTCGCTCAAGGGACAACTACCGGAGTGGACAGCGCAATCGTCAACGATTCCGTTCGCTTCGCAATCCCAGTCACGCAATCGATCGTTAAGCATCTGCTGGTACCACGCTCGGTTCGGAGTCAACGCACAGCGATGTTCCGGTTCCCCGCTATGCACCTTCAATGCGAAACAAACTACAATCAACAATCCGGTAAACGAGTAGGCCCCACCGCTGGGCGTACAAGCGGTGGGGCTGTCAACGCGGTGCTCATCGGTGCTTCACCTAACGGACGCTTCATCGCCGACAGCGGCAGCTTGCTTTCGTTCTTACCCCGGTTTCAAGCACCAGCAACTAAACCCCTCCGCCATCAGACGATCGACGCGATTGCGGCTGACAGCACACAAGTCAAGATCAAGGGCACGTGTGATTTTGTTTTCCGTCTCGTGGGTTTTCCACAGCAGTATCGTTGGACTTTCTACGTTGCCGACGACGCTCACCCGATCCTCGTTCGCGACTTTCTCCGTCATCACGGTTTCGCGGTCGACTGTGTTAACAATCGTCTCGTTCCGGCCGTTATGCCACATACATAGGAAACAAAATGCTGTGCCACTACCACGAACTCTATGTCAATCTCTTCAGGCGTTCGGGTCGTAATGCAAGGCGAAACAAACCGGGTCAAACAACTCCTTCATAGGTTTCCAGAAATCTTCAACACCATCGATGCATTGGCCCCAGCTCTTCACGGGATCGAGCATCACATTGTGACAACGGGGCCACCATTTTTCGATTGTCCTCGGCGTTTCGACGGAGAAAAATTGGCAACCGCGAAACAAATTTTCAGCGGATGGGAAAAGCAAGGTATTGTCTATCTCCTTATGCGTCACCCTTACGCATGGTGCCTAAAGCGGACTCAAAAATGCCTTACAGGCCTACAGGCGACTATCGCAAGCTCAACACACAAACACTCCCGGATGGTTACCCAATGCCCAATCTCGCCGACATTTCGGGCGATCTACACGGAGCATCTGTCTTTTCGAAGTTGGACCTTGTCTGCGCATACACCCAGATACCTGTCGCTGTTCAAGATCAACCGAAGACAGTGGTAACAACACCCTTTGGTCTCTTCCTGTTTCGACGCATGTTCTTCGGCTTCCGTAACGCAGCCCAGACATTTCAACGGCTGATGAATTCAATTCTGGGCGACTTGCCCTTCGTCAAGGTGTACCTAGACGACATTCTCATCGCCAGTCGAACACTCGACGAGCACTTTGATCATTTACAAACGGTCTTCGAAAGACTCAACAAACATGGCCTACGACTGCGTCCAAACAAATGCATCTTGGTCAGCCCCAGGGTCAATTTTGTCGGTGTGGAGGTGGATGCGGATGGCGTCCGACCAATACCGAGCAAGGTCCAAGCTATTCTCGATTGCTCGCGCCCACATACAGCCGAGGCCCTACGCCGCTTCCTTGGTATGGTCAGATTTTATCACCGCTTCGTTCCAGGGTTTTCAAGGATTGCTGCTCCTCTAACAGACTGCTGCAGGACACGACTGGGAAAGAAACTTCAATCTAGCGTGTTCAGCTACGCTATATATGCTACGTAGTGAGATGCTACAGAACTACTTCTGAAAAATCGCTAAACATTTGACGAAACAAAATGCAGAGTTAGAGATAAAAATTAAACACATTGCGGAGCAGTTGTTAGCTTAAAATATAAGTACGCGTAGAATATTGTCCGAAATTAGTATTTACATAAAAAACTTTAACACAAAACGCGTCAAAAATGATATGTATTCAAGTATGTTTAGATTTCACTGAAAATCATCTATAAAAGCTTCTGAAGGATTAACTTAAATTTATAAGTTGAAGTAATTTTGTTACTCAGTTGTTATTCCGTACAGAAATACACAGTAATGCAAAAAAGCAAAGATATTCTGAGGGAACATAACTGTTACTTCAAGCATTCCTAATTTTCATAAATCAGTTACATTTTGTAAATACATAACATTTGAAATTTATGTTCATCCTGTCCAAAACCTGAGAGATATAATTTGGTTTTAGTGTCTTACAGCCCAAAAGTACAGTCACAGAAATTCAAACCTATCGTTATGCTAAAGACTTACCCAATTCTTCAAGAACGAAAATGTTGCCTTTTTGTGTATTGCATTTTTTTATATTTTCAAGCTCGATGAAATTCTAAAACAAACACTATAATGCATAAAATATGCCAATAACATTTAAAGGTGTGATTCTAGCATTTTTATAAAATAATATGAGGTGATGATCAATCTATACACACGCCACCTTCACACGAAATTCAGTGAAAAAAAAACAGACAATTGGTTTTTAATCTTGCTGCATAAATAATATTAGTATAAGTAAGGAATAAAAAGCTGCGTAGAAAACAATTGCCCATTTATACTGGCTGAGTGATTATTTTTAGCAGTTTTATAACTGATTCTTAAGAGTACCTAACTTTTCGTAGAAATACGGTGTCATTGGCTCATAGCTGTTTTAAAACTGCCAAATTTTCAGTTCGAGTTTACAATTATATTGCACCCAAAAATTGATGGTTTTAAAGTTTGTGAATTTTGTCTTATTTATCTGAAGAAGTATATCACGATTTTATATGTTTTAAATATCATTGCAAAGTATGTGAGTAAATTAAATTTCTGTGTTCAATTTTTACGACACAATTGTGGAATTCGTAGGAAACACTACGCACTTGATTTTAAAATTTTTATGTATCAAAAAGAAAATATCAAACATATTTTACCTGCTGGCATACAACAGCCAGTTGATAAATTAGGCGCATGCACAGTTAGGCCCAGGTAATCCTGAGGGGCAATACGTTATATCGTTAGAAAAAGAACAGCTTACAGCGGGGTTAGGAAAGCAGTATCGCCCGACTTAGGATTAGTACATGGCTCAGATAGGGACCTTAGCTTAGGCTTCGGCAGACATAAGCTTAGTATATCGAGAGCGGCATGGCATGCATTACGCTTTGACCGCCACCTTGGCCCACAGTTATATTGTGGAAGCTTTAAAAACTATCTTGATGTAATAATTAGCTCATTGTGACACTGTTTATACGTACGCGGAATAATTAGAATCTAACTAAAATTGTTAGAAACGACGATAAAGTGAGAACCTGAACAGAAACTGTAGTGTGCGACACGTTTCACTTCGCCGATTGTGAAGACATGTGGTGTTATAGCAAACTTGCTTATATAAATTATAATGTAAAGCAAGGATAATAAGGAATAGCATGTAAACGCTCTCAGCAGTTTGAATGACTGGTTCCTAGCAATTAATATCTAAACAAAACCGGTGCTTCTGTTATGTTTCATACGATAATTTAACAGTCCATTAGTTTATGCTTTACCTACCAATATATATGATAGCACACAATATATATAACAGAATAAACATAAATAAATAATAGTTGTAACATAAGGCAGCCGTGCGTTTAAAGATTTGTACGTACGGCCTTTAACGAGTTCAAACGAGTACGATAGCATGAGTTTGAACGAGCTACCTTGCGTACATATCATTTAAAACAGAGCTGTCAACGGTACAACTGAGTTATAACATAGTCTCCCATGCGTTCAAAGATTTGTATGCACGATTTTCAATATATAAATAATATTACAAGAGTAAATGATAGCATCACTCAAGTTCATGGCTACTATCAAAACCACAACATAAGACTATCATTCGGAATGTGGTGCTATTTATTCGGTTCGCGGCGTTGATACCCACTACCATATGCCATTGTACTGTGACATGCCTTTATGTTGTACCATTTAAAATGCTACCAGCAAAGTGAAATTTTTTTATGGTTTCACTTTCAAAATTGAAATAGGCAAACAGCTAACCGACAACAGTTACATTCACCAATAATTTTTCCTAATACATTAAGATCCAGCGAAATAAAACTGACAACTCGGGTGGCAATGTTGTTGACAAATGGCGTTCTCAGTATGCAACCGACTCCGGCGGTACAAAGTAATACTTGGAATTCATGTGTCGAAATAACAGAAATCTCAGACTAATGCTCTAATATTTTAAAATTTCCCATGGAGTTTTATTAGAGGAAGGGAAAAGCCTTTACAACAATTGTTTTTGGAAAAAGCTTTGCTTTTAGATTATTGTTGTTCATAAGAATTAGCGTTCCCATAAACATCATAGGAATACATCAGTGTGTACAACGAAATAGTTAAGATATGGAGTCTTCAGAAGTTGTTTTATTCAATGTCAGGCCTCGACCCTTTTTGTACTGAAATTTAATCAGAAAATGATACAGCTTATTATTTAAAAGGTGTTAAAATTATAGAACTGTAACGCTTCTAGTACCACGATTATGAAAATAAGAAGCCAAGAGGAAACCTTTATATAAACCTCATGGTCTTGTGTCAAATCCTCAAATTCCAAATGAATTTTTGACACGATTTGAAATTTGAAAGAACCTTTACGTTAATAAAATAGTTTTATAAAATGTGCTCATTCTAAGTCACTGCAAAACTGAACAAACGAATTGACAAAACAAAAATGCCATCAAACGAAAATATAAGCCGCAACAACGACAATGTAGTAGGTTTTAGGTCAAAATGTAACAATAACCTGTTGTAATTTGACCGTTGAGTAAAAGCAAGCAATCTTTTCTTTTATACCTCTAGCATTTCGGCAATTTTTAAAATACCTGCTTAAGTTTAGCGCTTTTCCACTGAACTGCACGAACCAGGTTCATATACTATCATTGCTTTATTGGTGTGGCCTCAGGTTGCAGAGTAAACAAAAATTAAGTACCAGAAGATAAAAGTGTAATATTTCAAGCACGGTTAGATCAAACTATATCATATGAATCTACAAGTATGCTTGTACAATGTAAACGGCTAAAATAAGTTTGTGGTACCTGCTTAGTTTTTAAGCTAATAAGTTTGGCTGGACGCAAAATATTGCTTGTTTGACTACATATTATAAACCAAAAGAATTGAATACATTTTTCAGCATTCAAAAGTTGTGTTATCTATATCGAACATAAACGCTCAGCATAAAAATTTTTAGAACTTTTTCTTATGAATAGCATATAGCTACAAGTTAAGCAAGTCCAAAAAGTGTACTTGAGAATGTAATTGCAAGAAATACATCGTAATTGCCGAGCTAGAATGCATTTTTCGCAAACATATTCTAGAACATGCTGATATTCAAGAATTCTGCAAAGGAATCAGCGTTAAAAGCTACATTTTAATAACTAATTCCTTCGTATAAACGGAATTTTACGCAGCACGTTTTATTCAAAACGGGAATGGTATGGGCAAATATGATTACGTATATGAAACACAAAATGCAAAGCAAAACATATATACTAGCTAGCCACAATTGCAATATCGATTTACCGTTTTTTCCTGTAAATCAATGTACAAATTCATAAGTGTATTTATAATTCATAACTCGGCGTTCAAATTATATCTACACCATTATGTATATATTCTACAAACTGAGTACCTTAACAACATCAACATACTCAACGACATCATTTGTGTATTTGTTCTCCTGTAGCTAAAGCAATTCCCGTCACATCTAAATCCTATCACCATAACTGGCTGCGTTATAGCCATCCATTAGTTAATTCATTTCAAGCCGGATAGGAATTTCTGGTTTATAATTAATTATTTGAACAGTAGGGGTGCCCTACTGACTTCTAATTGTTGAAGACTAAGTATAATACACTTCATTGTCGGTCATGTTTTGTCCAGCAGCAAACCAGGCAAAATCTCTATGCGTGTACCTTTAATAGGCTACACAAACAGGGCAGCGGCTATACCATAAGCAAATGTTAAAATTTTTGACCGATTCCGAAACGCCTTCAGTTTTCATTTCCTTTATTTTGTGACCTTTTAAAACCAAAATTTCCAGTACGGCGTCGACAACCTGTGTGCGTTGGAAGATACCACCGGTGGTTCTTAAAATCCAGATGGTGGTCAAATTATAACATTAATTAAGACATAAGTGTGGTAATATGTTTACAGTTTACAATAACAAGTTTGCTAATAAGATCCAGTTTTGTTACAGCCTTGTCTCCGTCTTACCGCTTTGACTGAGACGGCTTCCAATTTTAGTTAAGCCTCTGTTAGAAAAAGCATAATTGAGATGACATGACAATTCTACGTTTCATAGTTTTGCAGGCTGCTAATTTCAGCCAGAAGTCCAAACTTTTAGTGCAGTCAACTGATAAAAGTTCTGTTTTACATCATTTTTGTATTAACCAATTTACATCAAACAATTTTTGACCGATGTGGTATACGGCCGAGTTGAATGAGATTATCCTAAACCAAAACCAAACGTTAAACCAAAATTAAACTCTAAATTACACAACTGTCAGTTAGGCTTTTGGACGTTATATGCAAAGTTTTGGGGTTTTGACTGTCCGGTTGACGCCACCACTCACTCGTTCGTCACCACAACTGGTTAAATTTGCATACTTTATGTATAACAAAATCCGAACTCATTTACTGAGCTAGCATGTACGCGTTATGTCGCTGCATTCCCTTTACAACAAAATATTCTTCAAAGTCTCTTAGTTTACCTCTAGATATATTTTGGATTTTGAAAAAATTTAATCGCAGTTTTATATGACTGCTATTATTTTCATAATTGAAACCATGGGCTTGCAATCTGTTTTTTAATAATCGGCTCTCATTTAACTATACTGTAAAAAGTTTTCCCGCAGAGTTCTGACATAAACCACTGGCAATTATTTTGGGAGCGTTGCTGAACTCCTTAATTGGCGCACAATCAGGCTGTTTCTGGGTTTGATGACTGTAAATTCGGAAATTTTGGCGGATGACTCTTAGCAGTCTTAATCACTTTAAATACCTTCTTCAGTTTTTACGTTATCCGTCACAAGTCCAATATTCATATTATTTTGGTGGCTTAACACTTTTCAGCAAAAAGCAATTTCGAGAACGTGGTGACAAAACAGCTAATTAAACATTTATGATGCATTCTCAGAAGCGCATCGGCACATAAACAACATCTGCGTTATTAACTTTATGAAATAAATATAAATTTAGTAAAGAAACATAGAAATGTCCCTAATGATGTCTATATAAACAAACAGAAACGATCATCCCTGTTTTCAGTCCGTCAATACAATATTAAAATTTTTTCCAGGATTTCTTCAACTTTGAAGTCCGATTTCACTGTGTAGAGTGCAGCACAATCACGGTACCTGGTTCTGCGGTTAAAAGGATGTTTTTTCTCACGACATAGCTCCAAAGAACTTATTTGACTTACATATAGATATTTTCTCAGTGGACACGAGCATGTGCAAGCGATAATTTATGTTTTTCGCTTTGACCCAAAGTAACAAAGACTTGTTACAGGAGCACTGTGGGAACCTTACCATACGACGTCGTGTATGATATATAAACATGATATTTTCAAAGCGCAGAACTTTAGTGTTAAGTAATATCCCTGCAGTCCACCTTCTAAGTGTTTGTTTTATATACGGAGAAAACAAAACTTTTCACTGTGCTATTTTATGTACACTCTAGATAGTGTAGCATGAAAGACGAACACGGACGCTATGTATAATGTAAATTTTCTGTATCTATAATACCTATACCACACGAATAAATATGTTAAATTTTTAAGAAGGCTAAAAAAGTGTATGTCTCAAATAAAGACCTAGGTTTAAGGTAAGATTTAGGCTTAGTATATCGAGAACGGCACGACTTACATTTATTTACTCACCTCAGGTTTACTTTGGCCCATATCTGTATAGCTTGAACGCTGACACAAATTAGTCAATATTCCTTTTTTAACAAGACTCCGTAAAAATATTCTAAGTTTTAAATCTTAATAACTTTTAAACTGTTTTTTGTGAAAAATTTCACTTACTTCTTGGTCGAGGAAAATAAGAGCAATCCCGTCAGCTCGAACTTGCAGTATACCACAATGGTGCGATTCCATGTCTTCGACTGAGAACTCACCACCAAGGCCTTTTTCTATAGTATATACAAATATTTATTGCAATTGCTTAATAATATTATGATTAAAACATATTACTAGAAATTTAGTCAATTCTGCGTTTACTTTCTGAATGCCTTTTGGTGATTATATATGTAATTGGTAAGAATATGTACTCGGATAGGAAAGCGTTTGTCTTGCCTAAGGATTACATATTGTTACAACGTGTGAAATTGTCCAATTTACTGCTTGCAATACAATTGTATATCAAGCATGAAAAAATATTACGGCGCTGTTTGGGCTGGGGGCGGGGGAAATCAGCAAATGGTTATACATGAAAAGGGGCGACCCTGATCTCCAAGAAATCTCTTTTGGGGGTAAGAGATGATTGGGTGTCCAGAGACTATGGGGGCTATACTGAAAAGATGGTGGGACCCTTCTCTGATTTTCCCCCTAAGCCCAATCAGGGCCAATATGGCGCTAAACCTATATCATATTCATAACTTTCTTCGACACTCAACCCAAATGCCTTTTCTTATCTAAACTGTTTTCGGCTAAATTAATCCTTAGGCATCAGTAACAATATATTCACTCCTTCTGACAACTAGACTTCATTTTCGTGAGCCAAACTCCTGAAAACCAATCACCAAGGAACTTCGCCATCGCCTTGCACGAAGGTAGATTCCAAAATGCGAGACACCACTAAGATTTAAGTTGCGATAGGGAACAGAATTAATTTGTTATTGTTCTCCGTAGCCTGCTAATAGTTAGATCAATTTGGGTAATATTTTCGTAGTTTTTTGAACATAGCTAAAATGCCTACTCGCAACAAAAGAGATATGGATAAATTAAGGAATTTCATCTGGTTAGTCTGTCGCTGAATAGTGGTTCGTAATACATTATTTTAAGACCTTACTCTGTTAAGCCGTAGCATTTTCTTCATAGTAAAACGTTTAAATAATTATAATAATTGCACATGAAAATAACTGAATTTATTTCAAATATATCCCTGACACAAAGTTCGAAATAACTTTTCTTATTGGAAGTGTAGAGTAAACAAAAATATATAATAACCAGGTGATGTAATTTTTCCATCGATAGCTGCCTTCTCCATTGCTTTTTTCACGCATCTGTATAATGTTCGGCACTGAAAGAAATTAAATCTAAGAAGTGCAGGAAAGAAATGAAGATAATTATCTAAGAAGCATCTATAAGAACTAACCGTAAACTGGAAATGTAATTTAAATCATTACAATAACACACAAGTAATGTATGTTCTTCATTCTCAGATCCATTCTTCGCTAGGCCCGGATAAAGTCAAACGTTATTAATATCTCGGCTGTGGCGAAGTTAAAGAAACAAGCATATCTAAACTTTAAACCATTTATTGAAGCACAAATCATAAGAAAACTTAACAAAAAATTACGCATTTAGGTAACAGATAATAGATACCTGGTTTAACATTCCTCCGAGAGGGCTTGTATAACGTTTAATTCGTACACATTTAGGTGACAGATTACAAATATTATATCTAGCTGGTCTAAAATTCGTTCAATAACCCTAGTCTAATCGTTTTATAATAAGACGTTTAGGTGAATGAATACACATAATATGTGGTGTCAAACTCTTTACAAGAGAACTTGTACTAACGTTTAACAGTTAAGCTTTTCAGTGATAGATAGCTCATGCTTTTAGGGTGTAAAATTTCTCTAAGAGCACTTGTACAAACTCTGAAAATCACACATTTAAGCGACAGATAGCACATACCTTCCTGGTATAAAACTTCTCCAACAATACTTGCTCAAATGTACGTCTCCAAATGCAAAGCAGCTAAAATCAAAGTCAACTATGTTAAATGAAATCCTTTGATAAAACATAATTTACATTTCAGTTATGGGAAGACTGGCTGGCATCTACCCAAAATCAACTATGTTAAATGAAATCCAATGATAAACCATTAATTTATATTTCAGTTATGGAAAGACTGACTGGCATTTACCCAAAATCAACTATGTTAAATGAAATCCAATCAAAAAGCATTAATTTACATTTCATTTGTGGGAAGATTGGTTGGCATCTACCAAAAATCAACTATGTTAAATGAAATCCAATGAGAAAACATTAATTAACAAATCAGTTATGGGAAGATTGGTTGGCATCTACCCAAAATCAACAATGTTAAAAGAAATCCTAAGATAAAATATTAATTTACATTTCAGTTATGGGAAGACTGATTGGCATCTATCCAAAATCAACTATGTTAAATGAAATCCAATCATAAAACATTAATTTATATTTCAGTTATGGGAAGACTGACTGGCATCTACCCAAAATCAACTATGTTAAATGAAATCCAATGGTAAAACATTAATTTACATTTCAGTTATGGGAAGATTGACTGGTATCTACCCAATATCAACAATGTTAAATGAAATGCTACGATAAAACATTAATTTAGATTTAAGTTATGGAAAGACTAACTAGCATCTACCCAAAATCTATTATGTTAAATGAAATCCAATGATAAAACATTAATTCATTAGTTTACATTTCAGTTATGGGAAGACTCACTGGCATCTACCCAAAATCAACAATGTTAAATGAAACCCTATGATAAAATATTAATTTACATTTCAGTTATGGGAAGACTGACTGGCATCTACCCAAAATCAACTATGTTAAATGACATCCAATGATAAAACATTAATTTAAATTTCAGTTATGGGAAGACTGGCTACCCAAAATCAACTATCTTAAATGAAATCCAATGAGAAAATATTAATTTACATTTCAGTTATGGGAAGACTGACTGGCATCTACCCAAAATCAACTATGTTAAATGAAATCCAATGAAAAAGCATTAATTTACATTTCAGTTATGGGAAGATTGGTTGGCATCTACCCAAAATCAACAATGTTAAATGAAATCCTACGGGAAAACAATAATTTTCATTTCAGTTATGAGAAGACTCACTGGAATCTACCAAAATCAACTGTTTTCATTGAAATCCTATGGGAAAACATTAATTTTCATTCCAGTTATGGAAAGACTCACTGGCATTTATCCAAATGTTCTATCGATGAACATACTTAATAGTTATGTTCATTTTAACTGTGGTTACAAAACTGAATAATGCTGGTATTGAGTAACAGCTTGAAGCAATTAAATCCCAAACCCGGTGAGTGAATACTGCTTGAGTCGCCAAAAGATCAAATGCTGTCAATTTTATCAACTGAATGTAGAACGCGTAGACCGAATATGATGATCGAGTATATACTCTTTAACTATATATACTACGTTAACCCTTTAACAGACTGCAGTTTATTCATAAACAACCAATTATCTCGCGACGCATTATACCAACCTAATTTTGGATTTTACTCTACGATTGTGTTATTGTTCGCCCACTTTGCGAGAAGCATCACTGCTCCAATCAATAACTCCAAAATAATATAGTGGCGAGTGGATTAACTTTCAAGGCCTCACCAGCATTCCGGGTTCAATTCCTCGCGGAAACCTATAATTGGCTATCGGTGCTCGAAACTCAAACTCAGCAATTCAGCAACTAAAGGATTAAATAAAATCTAATATAACACATGTTCCAATAAAATTATGCATGTTTAAGTAAAACGCAAATAAATCTGATCCAGATATTAAGGTGTTACGTGAACATGTGACAGGGTGACATAAATAACTTTAGTTAAGTACTAAAAATCGTAAGGGTACGAACTTTATGGCTTGTTGCTTTTACAAAGCGGGTTATTTGTGTGAATTCAACATTTTGGACTTTGCAATTTGGAGAAAACCTGCAGTTTCACTCGACAGTTGTTCCGTGTATTGAGAAGAAGCATGGGACGAGTTTCCTTCTAGTAAGGTTTGACTTAATATATCTTGATGAGGCTGACCTACACAGCTTTGAATGCAGCCATACGCAATTGATATTTTATACGTACATGCCTCAATATATAATAGTCTTACTTATGCGACTGACACTAATTACCAGTTATTGAAACAGGTCGATTTATAGTTTTACTTCTCAAAATTGCTTTAGCAAACGAAAATTAACAAACTTGCCGAAATTGTAGAACCAATGACGCGTTGGTTGCCTGTACGGTGGAATCATTTTCATCATTATATTCAGTGATTTATTTTCGATCTTTATATAAGTTAAAAATTCTCAGACGCTGCAAGCGCATTCAAAAAGCTTGCTTTAACTTTATTTAAATTGAACGAGAAATGGTTTCAATTTAAAACGTCTGTTTTTAAACTATGCTTACCTTAGTTCGTGGCGAATAAGTTAAATTGATTAGATGTTCATAGAGTATTTCGTCGATAACAGATCCGCTTTCATCGTTGATTACAATGCCGTCAATATTGATCTGAAAAATGCAACAGCTAATTGTACATACGCGTTTCGTATAATGGCGTAATATTGGGTCAAAACATAGGCTAGGGACTAGTAAGCACTGATACGACCGGCATTTTCCTTGTTTCGCCAACGTGACGACGAAATAACGATGTGCAATTTAAAAAAATTACTGATGTTTGAATGCTCGTCTTCTAATATTTTAGAACAACTCGTTTTTTGTGTTTTAGAGTATTTATTATTGGATGTTTGGCCCAAGTAACGCTGAAAGGCTGTACGGTATAACGTTAGAAAAAACAGCTTAGAGCGAGGGGTTCGTGAGGCAGCAGCCTCCCGAATTAGGCTTACACTTAGTGTATGTCTCATATAAGGACCTTAGCTTACGCTAACGCAAAGGCTTAGGCTTTAGTGTATCGAGAACGGCATGTTATTGTCGATTTTATTTCCGCACCTCACGATTACTTGGGCCGGTTGTTTTAAGCAGTGATCTTTTATGCGACTTATTAGTGTCCTTATGCATCTGTATTTCTTTTCTTAGTTAATTTGGCGGCGACTTAACTGTGCCAACAGTTCATGGTGCTTCTTAAAACAAAGCGAGCGTATGCAACGCTTTCTGAATAAGCAACAGTTTATATGTAAGCGGCAGTTTATTAGTAAGCGCCATGTTATTAGTAAGTAACAACTTTTTAGTAAGCTACAATTCACTAGTTACCGACGCTATATTAAAGAACAAGGTCGTTAGTAACATGCAGCTTATTCATATGTGACACTCAATTGGCAAGAGAAACTTTTTTACTAAGCGGCAACACCTTGGTGTACGACGGCTTATTACAACGTATGCGACAAGTTTGTTGCAAGTTGCCGTTCATTATCATTAAGCGGCAACTTACTGATAACCAATAAATTATTAGGAAACCACTTTTATTTTTAAGCAACAGATTATTACAGCTTATTAGTAAGCGAGAACAACTTATTAGTAAGCGGCAGTTTATTAGTAAGCGCCATGTTATTAGTAAGTAACAACTTTTTAGTAAGCTACAATTCACTAGTTACCGACTCTATATTAACGAACAAGGTTGTTAGTAAAATGCAGCTTATTCATATGTGAAACTCAATTGGCCAGAGAACCTTTATTACAAAGCGGTACGACGGCTTGTTAGAACGTATGCGACAAGTTTGTTGCAAGTTGCCGTTCATTATCATTAAGAGGCAACTTACTGATAAGCAATAAATTATTAGGAAACCACTTTTATTATTAAGCAACAGATTATTACAGCTTATTAGTAAGCGAGAACAACTTATTAGTAAGCGGCAGTTTATTAGTAATCGATAGATCATTAATAAGCGTCAGTTGGTTTGTACGACTACAGCGAAATTTGATGGTAATTTACACGGAGCGAGCTAAGCGAGCTAAGCTTCCACTGAGGCGCTGGGAAAAAATCGTGAAATTTTTTTATCTGAATCTGTCATTGATAACTCACCCTCGAATGGATGATTTCAGTAAATTTTTCTTTCGATAGAGAAAGTGACGAGGATGTGATCTTTGGTTGAACGATCCGACCCCTTCTTCGTAAAAATGGCAAAAAAACAGGTTTATTAAAGATTCTTTGTCAGATCTGACCGTAAGGGTACCACTGTTTCGCAGCCCATATTTCGCTACAAGGCTTCGCATCGAAAAATGAAGGCCCCATGCAGAATCAGCTCATCGAGACTATAACTTTGAAGACCACCATTTTTTGTGGGACCACTCCCTGGGTCGCTGCGAGGCCGAATATGGCTCCTCGATCCTTTCCCAGAAATAACGAGTTTTCAATTTTCAACATATTATTGCGGGATTTACCTAACAATTGAGTGCGTATTAGCAGGGTACAAAGACTGGTCTATTTATAGGTTTCTCTGAACGCCAAATACAACCATTTGTTTATGTAGAATCCAGCATATTTTCATAAACCCTAAATTTAAAATATTTCTTTTGAAAATCGAAAAATTTATTCTCGGGAAAGTAAATAAACACTAGCCATAATTAGTAAATGTATATATTATTTTTGTAAGAGAATACATTACTAAATCTTGAAATTATAAAAAATTAATTAGGATTAGGGAAACATTAGCTATGGATTTATTTAATAGGAGCACTGGCAGTGGCGTCCACATTTGAGAGTAAAAAATACATTGTTTGCACATTTAGTAGTAGTTCAGTACAATGACAAAAGCCTTTTTGAGGAAAGAAGTCAGAACGGTTTTAGGTAATGTAGATCTTACTTCAAGAAATACCATATCTCCAGTGGTGTCCGTGCCAATGTGGACTGGAAAACTGCGTTGGGTCTTCTTTCTGCTCGTCAGCGGTCGTAACCTAATTTGGTTTCTGCTCTGAAGCACATTATATTAAAATATTGATATCGAGTCAGACTATCACCTTGTGAACTGTTACTATTTTATCATTATCATTAGATAAATTAAACTTTTTTACTTCAACAGCTACCAGACCGGAATGAAATATACATTAAAATTCCTGTATTCACAATATTTATAAGTACAAAATTTGATTTGAAAAGACAATGTCCTGTAATGTTTTTGGTACCACAGTGCAAAATATTTGGCAAATTAGGAATGCATAGGAATAATATTACAGTAATTTGAGAACTTTTACCATTTATAAATTATGAATCGGTTGAAACGTATTTTTTGACTGAGGTTAAAATATATTTGGTACTTTGGCAGTATATATTTGGAAAAAAAATTTGGGCTACATTTTTATTCCGTGTACAGGTTTGAAATATTTCCTAATAAATTATTTGCTAAACTTGAGTGCAACAATTTTAAACTGTGGCTGTAAATATGACACATAATTTTACAATTTCAGATTTTCAGTAATAACTTACATACTACAGTTTATGTACGTGTGTAATTATGTGGACTTTTGAAAGTGCGGCAATGGTGTTTATATAGTAAATTGGGAAAATACCCAGGTATTTAGGTAAAAAATGTATTACGAATTTGGCACATGTCAACTGTAGGGGCCGAAGTATAATGCTAGCCATGCCGTTCTCGATATACTAAGCCTGCGCCTTAGACTTAGCCTAAGCTAAGGTCCCTATATGAGCAATGTACTAAGCGTAAGTCAAAGTCGGGAGGCTACCGCCCCCCGAACCTCCCGCTCTAAGCTGTTCTTTTTTCTAACGTTACAACGTCCGGCCCCTAAAATTGACATGGGCCCCGAATTTGATCAAACCAGTATGAATAGGTAGTTATGATATCTGGCAAGTAAAGAATGCTAAAAAGCTAACGAGCTAAGTTTACATTTTTCGTCGAAATTATATATTATAACGTGAAGCTTTTTCTACTACCTATGTAATCTTTATTTATGTTCTCTACAGCTCCAATTCCTATGATAACTCGACATAAGTTATTCAACACCTAATTGAGTTGTTTCTCACTATTTCGTTTGTTTTGGAAGTCAATGGGCTTGGATGAGCGGGTAGAAGGTTCTGATAGGTTGGTGATAGGGTATGGTTAGATCCAAAAATTTTCTCCAACCCTTGAGTTTTTTCATCATTTTTCCTAGTGTTTTTCTCATGACTTTGTAATTTTGCGTCATGACTGCGCGGGGGGAGGGATAAATATGGCTTAAGGCGGATCCAAGCCTTGATAGAAGGGTAACCCCTACCCCCATGGACACCTATCCAATGGTCATATTTCGGTGCTTCACAACTTCTGTAGAGCCACTAGCTTCCTACACATAATAAGCTATAAGGTTTATACCAAAATTCGGTTTAGTAAAAGCACGTCACCCAATGGTGCCGAAAACTGAAGTGTTCAGCTCCTGTGCCACTTTAGCACAGTTCTTAACACAATTCTAACACATTGTTGTACAACAAGATTGTAAATGATATTTCAAATATAACATTAAAGGCTTCCCAGAAGTGTTAATTTAAAGTTAAGTAATGTCTATACAATCAAGGCGTTATGTTTTGAATTTGTTTTACAACAAAATTAGACTAACACTTTCATCCAATCCGTCGACCAAGACGTTTATTTGCTTCGAGTACGCGAGACCGACGTGGCATTTTCCAACAAGGCGTCGTATCTTTTGCCGAATCGCGGGTATCGGAACGCCACACATCATCATGAATGCGGTAACGTTGTGGAGGAGCGTTGTTAGAACGAGATCTTCATCTTGCTCACGTTGTTTACGATTTAGTTCGGTTAGGCTCCGATACCTGTAAAAAGCCACAAAAGTCATACTTCCGTAAATTTTTCGGTAATTGTTGTGCTACTGAGTCAAGTCTAGCCCAGTTGAGTCAAGCAGAACAAATGTTCGACAAATATTTCACCCTTTCATGCACATTGGTACATAGTGGGACATTTATTCGGTAGCTTTATGCGTTTTCAACAGTTCCTAAATAGCTCAGTGATTTGCGGACGTAGCTTGCAACTACACAATCTCGATTCAACTCCTGGCTCTGGCTACACTTGTTCAAACATTGCGCGGACACATTACTTTAAGTGTAAAACGGTTTAAACACATGGACCTTACCTGACGATACGCAGAATTCACAATACAATGTGTTCATCAGTTCATACGTAAAGCAGCGTGGCAAGAATGATTCATTCAGAAAATGTTGACAATTGCACGAATACGCTTCCACAAATCATAATGTACATATGACTGGTAGTACTGGATATTTTTAGCCATAACAGAAAACCATCGGTTGAGCGTACCACAGAATCCATCCATAATCATTACATACTACTTAAAAGCTAAACCATAAGGTTTCACTCTCTAAATATTTCGAAATATTTTCGCTAAGTGTCTTGGTAACGGTTTTTACTGTCAAATTTGGCAAATACGAGCTGCAATAATTGCGATTATTTTGACGCATATGCTTGCTTGCTCATGAGATTACCCGTAGTGTTGAGCAGCTGCCCACGAAATTGCTTGATTTTTTGATATAGTTAAGCTGGTTTGCGTTATCCATAGTCGCAAATAAGCCGAAGAATACCACACACGCCAGCAATGTTGCAAATCAAAATTCGCAATAAAGCGCTGAGACGAATATATCATTATAAAATTTCGTGGGATAACAAAACACGTTATAATTAAGCAGAACACTCGAAGGCATTGCCAGCTGTGTAAGGGGATTACATTTTGAAACACGTTCGTAATTTTCCTGTCAGCAGGCTGAAATAATTGCTGCTAAATACTAACAGCCACAGGTGTGCATAGGATTTAAGGGATTACCCAGTGGCGTAGATTTTGTTTAAAATCTGGGGGGGTTGATGAATTTTTGGAAAAAAATCAGAACGCTATTGGACTTCAGCTTATCGGAGCTTTACACTGATAATAGACGTATAGCTAAGGGGGGGGGGGGGTGAGGTAGGGCTGGCGGTGCCCCTGCGTGTCACTATTCGTGCCGGAATGTAAGGAATGGCAGAGAATGAAGAGAATCGGCGATCGAGATATGGACCTTATAAATCTCGGTCAACTCTTCTAACATGTATATATATAGGTATAAATATGTATTACGAGATACATACGTATTTATATTAGGTGGGTTTACTAAGCTATTAAGCTAGTTATTTCTAGGAAAAAATGCTTGTGCTTTGTGACATTCCGCATTCCGTTAAATACCAAGCAGTCTATAAGTGCCGGATCTAGCCTGAAGCTTTCTAGAACCGGGGGCGGGTTGCCATAACGAGCCCACACTGTTGTCAAAATTGTGGGGGGTTAAACCCCAACCCCTAAATATAGGCCCATGGGATTACCAGCTGCAGCTCGACCTCTGAAACCACATTTACGCCCACCTGAAAGCTCAGAGCACCCAACCCCTTTATTGCGCGCAGAAGGCATGCGGAAAATTTTGGGAAATTTGGAAAAAATGGTAGAAATTAGCACAAATTGACAAAAATTAGCAAAAATACGAGATAATAAGAAAAATATTAGTGAAATGGGAAAAATTATAAGTTCCTAAAATTTAGAAATCCCCTGCTCCCTATTTAACGCCTCTCCCTGAAGATCTCTCTCCCGCTGGAACCATCTACCCCTTAAGCTGGAGATCTCGCCTCATAAACAGGAATTATGGCATTCATTGTGCACAGCGCACCTTCAAGAGTGTCCCCAGACAATTGCAAAATCAATTTTCCTTGTTTTCCTTGCGTAAACCCCCATCTTCCCTGTTTGTAGCTTGTAGTCATATAGAAATGATTAATTATCTTCTACTCCGTACTGCTATTACAAAATGTAAATTTGTTACTCAAAGTGATAATTTTTATAATTTTGTATAGTAGCACATTTAATTTCATTTAAAACAATAAAATCTACAAAAAAAATTCAAAAATAAAAATATTCAGACTTGACAGTTCGAAATACTCTGCCTTCGTATTCGATCAAACATAATTTTAAATATTTATAATTCATAAGGGTTTACTTAACAAAAAATCTTTATCAGCGATGAAGAACATCATAGCGAACAAACAAAAGTAGAGAAGGTTGGTAAACTTAGTTGTTAAGTTTGTAAGTAAGTAAAAATTTTAATAGCTTGAAAGCTTGATTTAGAAATTGAATAGTTACTTTTGTGCGTACAAATTAAAAAAAATATTAATAGGTACTTTTTAATCATTTCAGCTGGATTTTTATCAAATCCGGCAAGACCACGTTCCAAAGATACAGCATCGTAGAACACAGATTCCCAAAATTGTGGTTTCAACCAAAATTCTTTGCCGTGCACACCTGAAACATTTGAAATGATTCTTTGCAATAATGGCTGAAATTATGATTATTCCAAGTTCAAAACAGCTACCTTTACAATTGATATTCTTAAAATCTTATAATTTCTAGTCCTTAGTCAATGCGGGTAAACAAGCGGCACTGGGAAGGAGAAGTAATGAAACATTCATGCTAAAGTCCGGGTTCGTTTCCACGTACTCTCTTTAATAAACAGTAGTTGTGGCTTGTGTGATTGGACCACCATTTAATAAGCAGGCTGTCGAAAAACTACATTCATGCTAAAGTCCGGGTTCGTTTCCACGTACTCTCTTTAATAAACAGTAGTTGTGGCTTGTGTGATTGGACCACCATTTAATAAGCAGGCTGTCGAAAAACTACTTTATTCATCATACACGCCGAAGCAGGAATTCAGTAGGAGTTACACCCCTCTTCGGCATCGATCCCGGAAGACTTTGGCAAAATTAGTAACAATAGGGCGAAAATTGGCAGAAATGGGGTAAAAGGGGCAAAAATCGTGGAAGGGGAATAAAGTCATCAACTTTTTTCAATGCCCGGTGTGAACTATATGTTTGCGCATATTTAGACTCTTGTAAATAAATTTTCTGCTAAATTTTACTAATCCCGGACATCAATAATATCTGTGAATTTTTCTGCTTACATCGCAACAAAAGAGCTGATACTTTAACATGGTGGCTGTATAGGTCTGTACCCCTTGAAAATGAAGTTAAACACCAGATGAGTTATAACGTTTTGATTCGAAACTTCGTATTGTGAAATTAATACCAAATCGTGCCACCAATTAGAAAACATATCGGTCCACCAGCGATTGTTTTACCTTTTTCACAAAGATTATCGCGCAAGTTTGTAAATTAAGGTAGAGAAAGTTTTTCTCCGGTCAGTGGCTAAGAAAACAGTAGGTTACTTAGGAAAAGTTTGAAAGTTTATAGTATGCCATGCATTAACATTTCCGTGATGCATCACCATATAGCCAAGAAAACCCTATATTGTGCGCTGAGTAACTGAGCATAGTATTGCAAAAATAAGTACATTGCAAAGAATTTATAATTCTTATTGTCACTTGGTAGCACACCATATATGTCTCAAAACACAAATATTCGGAAGGAAAACGTTCTTGGTATTTCAGTTTTTACCTTTATCAAGTCAATATATCTTTGCTTAAGCTTGTTTGAGAGCAACCCATTAAGGGCAATATTCTTGAAAAGGCTTGGTTACATAATTTATCTTCGCGAGTTTCGAATTTTCTTTTCGAGGCTGTGACATTGCACCAGATTTACAATATGTATCATCATCTTACCCCCTGCAATATTTTGGTTCAGCAAAGCGTTTGATATTGATGATGACGGTGCTAAAAATACAATGAACACAATCACATATTAAATTCACTGTGTAATAAACCCAATAAATAGTTAAGCTGTAAATTACGCAAATATATCGCCATTGTCAGCGAGTTACATGGGTAAATACGTTGGTCGTATTTGGCCGAGGTTGATAACTGTAATTATGATACGTTTGGAGGCAGTAGCACACAAAGGAAAACACAGACTTTACTAATTGCAGCTAGTGACAGTTACAAAAGTGACGTCGTTGAAATAAAGAAGACAATGAATGGTCAATATTGTTTTAAATGCGCCTTACAAGTTAACATCTAAAGTTGAAAAATATCGTTTTCAACAGAATCGCAGTTGATCAAACGATAACTTGTAGGCATTATTAACTGTTCATACTTAAAGCTATACTTGATTATGATCGCAGTCTCTTAAGGCTATTATTTCACAGCTGTATAAATTCAACGCTAGTACCATACCAGCCACCGCCTATTAATACTTCAGAAATAAAAAGAAGAAATGTACCCAATACCAAATCAATATCAAGTATACCTATAATCAAAGTTGAGGAATTTCAGTTGCAATGAATCGTTTAGTTCGTCAAAGTTGTTCGATTCAGTACATCTTCAGTTTAAAAAATACATAATAATGTGTCGTGTTATGACTGTATATTTTTCATGTCCAAACCAAAATGTAACAGCTTCAGTAAATTATTAGGCGAATGTGTAGCAGTTTCAGACATTAACAGATTTTCAGCTTATAATGACACTGTCGCTTTTCCGTCAAGTTCGTGTGAACTTATAAAACACAGTTGTTTACTCGCTTTCTGTTTGTTCTGCCTATTTAAAATTTAAAAGCAGCCTCAACCGTTAAATCTGATTCCAAAATTTTTACCCAGAAGTTCTTCGAAAACATAGATTCGTGTTCCGTTCTCAAAAGCTTGATTCAAAGGCGATACTCGTTGAGTAGGTGATTTGATTGTCTTTCCGAATGATTCCATTTTCGCTGCCTAAAATTGTTGTTAACTGCAACTAAAATTTTTATTGAAAATGGCAATCTGTGAATTTCGATACTAAAAAGTTTGAAATGTCAAAATTAAAAACATCAAAATGTGAAATTGGTGCCATTAATACTTTGAGTACAAATATATCAAAGTTGACATTGCCATAATTTTGGAAAATCAAACGTGATGATGTTCTGATATTTTGATCACATCTCGAATTTTCACTTTGTTTTGTGTATACCAGGTAAATTATTTGTCATTAATAACACAGCATCCGCTGTATAGATCCAACAGATCAATATTATAAGTCTAAATCAATTTTTATTTGAGAAATTTGCATAGGAAAATTATATAACCTTTGATAAATTAGCACACCTACTAGCATACTGAACAAACCTGTGGCTTGCTCAAGGCTACTCGCTACGGTCGCCAAACGGCAAATTGAGTTTTGAAGGTCAAAAATCATAAATATATATAATATATGTATATATATATATTTATTTATTTATTTATTTATTTATTTATTTATTTATTTATTTATTTATTTATTTATTTATTTATTTATTTATTTATTTATTTCGCAAAATGAGTAGACCCGCCATCCTGGATAATATGAAGCCTGTTATTTGGTAACTGTTGAATGTAAGGATAAAATTCATTTCGCAGCATCACTAGATAGTTGATTGCATTCACAGTACTATCAAACAGGAACGGCCCAAACATCGATCAGACCACGTGTCAGGCTCCAGAAGGGAGATTTTCTCTGATATAACCTATTTCAGGCAGAACAGATTTTTGTGGTGTTATGGGGGTTTTCGGCAGGCCAACAATTATGCCGGCTACCGTGGTCGATCATTTTAAAATTGCTTTCGTCGGAGCAAATGACTTCGTCAGCAAGTCCGGATCCTCGTCGCGATGCTGTAGCCAGTTTTTCACAAAATTCAACCCTGCGATCATAATCATCTTGATTCCTAGCATGAATTGACATCGGTTAAAAGGTTTAGACCTAAATATTTAACAATTCGAAAAAACAGTCGATTTGGTGATGGTTTCAAAAGCACAACGGCGAATAGACGTTGTCGGACTATTGTCAAAATGAGATCAACTTCTTCGTGTGACGTGCGAGTTTGAGACTTGGCAGGTTCGACATGTTTAAACCATTCGTCGTATGTTGTTGCGCATTGCCGACCAAACACACGAATGACTAATCTTAGCCAGCCTTGGTCTGCAGCCAACGTGCCAATGGCTGTGGAACACGCCGAGCGGTTGACTGCAACATAAGGTTTATTGTTTACTTGTCGTTGTATTGCACTGCATTTGTCGACC
Source organism: Trileptium ribeirensis (assembly GCA_030248225.1). Lineage (NCBI taxonomy): Eukaryota > Metazoa > Nematoda > Enoplea > Enoplida > Thoracostomopsidae > Trileptium > Trileptium ribeirensis. The sequence goes on from JASANE010014840.1 coordinate 36,180, forward strand.
GTTGATTGTGTTCCGTGTCACTGGGGGTGTCGTTTCTACGAAGAATAATTTATGATGCTCGTCGGTAGGTTGACGGTCTGCGATCTCGTCGATCGTTGGTGTTGCCTCGCACGCATGAAAGGCAGTCAGCGACAATGTTTTCAGTACCAGCAATGTGCCGGTAATCTCGGTGAATGTACAACAACCGACTGTTGATGACTGGTATTTTTCATGTTCAAGCACTTGACAAGCGGCTTGTGGTCAACATACAACGTCAGCTGATGATCAATGAGTCAACACCAATGTTTGAGGCTCAGAAAAATCTACAACAGTTCGCAGTGGAACGTTGATTTATTTTGTTCGTTACCGCTAAACTTGGGCAAGCAGAAAGCTAGTGGCCTTAAACCTTTGTTGTGTATCTGGTGCAAAATACAAATCCAGTGACTTTATTCGTCATCACGATTTCCGTGCCTCGATGTGAATACGTTAGAATCGGGCGCTCCGCAAGTACGTGCTTCAGCTTTATGACAGTGCAGTCGGTATCGTCAGATCAGATGATGGCGGTTGATAGTGCTGTATTTTTCTCTTGCACAACTCTATGTCCTATGTTATATGTGTGAGTGGATCAGTCTCGTTCGAATAGCTTTGCACGAACCTGTGGTAAAATCCACAGAGCTTCAGCAATCGTCGGAGCAATCGCCGTGGAAACTTGTTGATCGATTCGAGGTTGCGGTGCAACGGGACATGCCACTGTTGGAGACTTCGACGCCAACGAATTCGACCGTCACCCTGAAATGTTCGCACCTAATCTTCTTCAGCTTGAGGCCATATTCATCCAATCGCTCGAGCGCCGATGTGAGATGTGTCCTAAGTTCCTCATCGCTTGTGGATGTCGTCGATGTATTTTTTGACGAACGGCATATCCAGCGAAAACATTGTCCCCTAGCCGTTGAAACGGTTGCGAGGCGTTGCGCATGCCAATCGGCATACATTTGTACAGGGACATATCGGCGTCGAAATGCCCTTCATTTGCACATCTTCATGTGCGATCGGGATTTGATACAATACATTAACGCAGCCGAGCTTGCTGAAGACTCGACACCCAGCGAATTCGTTTGTGATGTCGTTGACATTCGGTACCTGGTATCAATCGGGGATGGCAACCAAATTGAGCGCGCGATAGTCACCACACGGAAGTATTTGACCATTCCCCTTTGTGATGCATTGAGCAGGTGTCGCCCTAAGTAAAGTGGTCGAGAAAACGTCATTGACTTGATTACAGTTGCGTGCAGGTACGTGCCGCTAAACACATGCGTAAACGTTTGCCGCGGAATATCGCTGCCAGCGGAATGATCGACAACTCGTATGCTCGCAGCAAGTAAAGTGGTCGAGAGAACGTCATTGACTTGATGACAGTTGCGTGCAGGTACGTGCCGCTAAACACATGCGTAAACGTTTACCGCGGAATATCGCTGCCAGCGGCATGATCGACAACTGTATGCTCGCAGCAAGTAAAGTGGTCGAGATAACGTCATTGAATTGATGACAGTTGCGTGCAGGTACGTGCCGCTAAACACATGCGTAAACGTTTACCGCGGAATATCGCTGCCAGCGGCATGAGCGACACCTCGTATGCTCGCAGCAAGGAATGAGTTCTAGAAAACGTCATTGACTTGATGACAGTTGCGTGCAGGTACGTGCCGCTAAACACATGCGTAAACGTTTACCGCGGAATATCGCTGCCAGCGGCATGATCGACAACTCGTATGCTCGCAGCAAGTAAAGTGGTCGAGAAAACGTCATTGACTTGATGACAGTTGCGTGCAGGTACGTGCCGCTAAACACATGCGTAAACGTTTGCCGCGGAATATCGCTGCCAGCGGCATGATCGACAACTCGTATGCTCGCAGCAAGTAAAGTGGTCGAGAAAACGTCATTGACTTGATGACAGTTGCGTGCAGGTACGTGCCGCTAAACACATGCGTAAACGTTTGCCGCGGAATATCGCTGCCAGCGGCATGATCGACAACTCGTATGCTCGCAGCAAGTAAAGTGGTCGAGAAAACGTCATTGACTTGATGACAGTTGCGTGCAGGTACGTGCCGCTAAACACATGCGTAAACGTTTGCCGCGGAATATCGCTGCCAGCGGCATGATCGACAACTCGTATGCTCGCAGCAAGTAAAGTGGTCGAGAGAACGTCATTGACTTGATGACAGTTGCGTGCAGGTACGTGCCGCTAAACACATGCGTAAACGTTTGCCGCGGAATATCGCTGCCAGCGGCATGATCGACAACTCGTATGCTCGCAGCAAGTAAAGTGGTCGAGAAAACGTCATTGACTTGATGACAGTTGCGTGCAGGTACGTGCCGCTAAACACATGCGTAAACGTTTGCCGCGGGACATCGCTGCCAGCGGCATGATGACAACTGGTATGCTCACAGCAAGTAAAGTGGTCGAAGAAACGTCATTGATTTGATGACAGTTGCGTGCAGGTACGTGCCGCTAAACAGATGCGTAAACGTTTACCGCGGAATATCGCTGCCAGCGGCATGATCGACAACTCGTATGCTCGCAGCAAGTAAAGTGGTCGAGAAAACGTCATTGACTTGATGACAGTTGCGTGCAGGTACGTGCCGCTAAACACATGCGTAAACGTTTGCCGCGGAATATCGCTGCCAGCGGCATGATCGACAACTCGTATGCTCGCAGCAAGTAAAGTGGTCGAGAAAACGTCATTGACTTGATGACAGTTGCGTGCAGGTACGTGCCGCTAAACACATGCGTAAACGTTTGCCGCGGAATATCGCTGCCAGCGGCATGATCGACAACTCGTATGCTCGCAGCAAGTAAAGTGGTCGAGAAAACGTCATTGACTTGATGACAGTTGCGTGCAGGTACGTGCCGCTAAACACATACGTAAACTATTCAAAAGTAATATCACTTCCAGCGAAATGATCGACAACTCGTATGCTCGCAGCAAGTAAAGTGGTCGAGAAAACGTCATTGACTTGATGACAGTTGCGTGCAGGTACGTGCCGCTAAACACATGCGTAAACGTTTGCCGCGGAATATCGCTGCCAGCGGCATGATCGACAACTCGTATGCTCGCAGCAAGTAAAGTGGTCGAGAAAACGTCATTGACTTGATGACAGTTGCGTGCAGGTACGTGCCGCTAAACACATGCGTAAACGTTTGCCGCGGAATATCGCTGCCAGCGGCATGATCGACAACTCGTATGCTCGCAGCAAGTAAAGTGGTCGAGAAAACGTCATTGACTTGATGACAGTTGCGTGCAGGTACGTGCCGCTAAACACATGCGTAAACGTTTGCCGCGGATACCGCTGCCAGCGGCTGATCCTTGCCCCAGAGCGGAACCCCCCCCGCGTAAACGTTTGCCGCGGAATATCGCTGCCAGCGGCATGATCGACAACTCGTATGCTCGCAGCAAGTAAAGTGGTCGAGAAAACGTCATTGACTTGATGACAGTTGCGTGCAGGTACGTGCCGCTAAACACATGCGTAAACGTTTGCCGCGGAATATCGCTGCCAGCGGCATGATCGACAACTCGTATGCTCATAGCAAGTAAAGTGGTCGAGAGAACGTCATTGACTTGATGACAGTTGCGTGCAGGTACGTGCCGCTAAACACATGCGTAAACGTTTGCTCTTCTCCCCTCCCCCCCCCCCCCCTCCCCCCCACCCCCCCCCCCCCCCCCCAACAACCCGCCCCCCACCTCCATTTGCCGCGGAATCTCGTTACCAGCGGCATGATCGACAACTCGTTATGCCCGCAGCAAGTAAAGTGGTCGAGAAAACGTCATTGACTAGATGACAGTTGCGTGCAGGTACGTGCCGCTAAACACATGCGTAAACGTTTGCCGCGGAATATCGCTGCCAGCGGCATGATCGACAACTCGTATGCTCGCAGCAAGTAAAGTGGTCGAGAAAACGTCATTGACTTGATGACAGTTGCGTGCAGGTACGTGCCGCTAAACACATGCGTAAACGTTTGCCGCGGAATATCGCTGCCAGCGGCATGATCGACAACTGATGTCATAGCAAGTAAAGTGGTGGAGAGAACGTCATTGACTTGATGACAGTTGCGTGCAGGTACGTGCCGCTAAACACATGCGTAAACGTTTGCCGCGGAATATCGCTGCCAGCGGCATGATCGAGAACTCGAAAGCTCGCAGCAAGTAAAGTGGTCGAGAAAACGTCATTGATTTGATGACAGTTGCGTGCAGGTACGTGCCGCTAAACACATGCGTAGACGTTCCGCGGAATATCGCTGCCAGCGGCATGATCGACAACTCGTATGCTCGCAGCAAGTAAAGTGGTCGAGAAAACGTCATTAACTTGATGACAGTTGCGTGCAGGTACGTGCCGCTAAACACATGCGTAAACGTTTGCCGCGGAACATCGCTGCCAGCGGCATGATCGACAACTCGTATGCTCGCAGCAAGTAAAGTGGTCGAGAAAACGTCATTGATTTGATGACAGTTGCGTGCAGGTACGTGCCGCTAAACACATGCGTAAACGTTTACCGCGGAATATCGCTGCCAGCGGCATGATCGACAACTCGTATGCTCGCAGCAAGTAAAGTGGTCGAGAAAACGTCATTGACTTGATGACAGTTGCGTGCAGGTACGTGCCGCTAAACACATGCGTAAACGTTTGCCGCGGAATATCGCTGCCAGCGGCATGATCGACAACTCGTATGCTCGCAGCAAGTAAAGTGGTCGAGAAAACGTCATTGACTTGATGACAGTTGCGTGCAGGTACGTGCCGCTAAACACATGCGTAAACGTTTGCCGGAATATCGCTGCCAGCGGCATGATCGACAACTCGTATGCTCGCAGCAAGTAAAGTGGTGAGAACGTCATTGACTTGATGACAGTTGCGTGCAGGTACGTGCCGCTAAACACATGCGTAAACGTTTGCCGCGGAATATCGCTGCCAGCGGCATGATCGACAACTCGTATGCTCGCAGCAAGTAAAGTGGTCGAGAAAACGTCATTGACTTGATGACAGTTGCGTGCAGGTACGTGCCGCTAAACACATGCGTAAACGTTTGCCGCGGAATATCGCTGCCAGCGGCATGATCGACAACTCGTATGCTCGCAGCAAGTAAAGTGGTGGAGAAAACGTCATTGACTTGATGACAGTTGCGTGCAGGTACGTGCCGCTAAACACATGCGTAAACGTTTGCCGCGGAATATCGCTGCCAGCGGCATGATCGACAACTCGTATGCTCGCAGCAAGTAAAGTGGTCGAGAAAACGTCATTGACTTGATGACAGTTGCGTGCAGGTACGTGCCGCTAAACACATGCGTAAACGTTTGCCGCGGAATATCGCTGCCAGCGGCATGATCGACAACTCGTATGCTCGCAGCAAGTAAAGTGGTCGAGAAAACGTCATTGACTTGATGACAGTTGCGTGCAGGTACGTGCCGCTAAACACATGCGTAAACGTTTGCCGCGGAACATCGCTGCCAGCGGCATGATCGACAACTCGTATGCTCGCAGCAAGTAAAGTGGTCGAGAAAACGTCATTGATTTGATGACAGTTGCGTGCAGGTACGTGCCGCTAAACACATGCGTAAACGTTTGCCGCGGAATATCGCTGCCAGCGGCATGATCGACAACTCGTATGCTCGCAGCAAGTAAAGTGGTCGAGAAAACGTCATTGACTTGATGACAGTTGCGTGCAGGTACGTGCCGCTAAACACATGCGTAAACGTTTGCCGCGGAATATCGCTGCCAGCGGCATGATCGACAACTCGTATGCTCGCAGCAAGTAAAGAGGTCGAGAAAACGTCATTGACTTGATGACAGTTGCGTGCAGGTACGTGCCGCTAAACACATGCGTAAACGTTTGCCGCGGAATATCGCTGCCAGCGGCATGATCGACAACTCGTATGCTCGCAGCAAGTAAAGTGGTCGAGAAAACGTCATTGACTTGATGACAGTTGCGTGCAGGTACGTGCCGCTAAACACATGCGTAAACGTTTGCCGCGGAATATCGCTGCCAGCGGCATGATCGACAACTCGTATGCTCGCAGCAAGTAAAGTGGTCGAGAAAACGTCATTGACTTGATGACAGTTGCGTGCAGGTACGTGCCGCTAAACACATGCGTAAACGTTTGCCGCGGAATATCGCTGCCAGCGGCATGATCGACAACTCGTATGCTCGCAGCAAGTAAAGTGGTCGAGAAAACGTCATTGACTTGATGACAGTTGCGTGCAGGTACGTGCCGCTAAACACATGCGTAAACGTTTGCCGCGGAACATCGCTGCCAGCGGCATGATCGACAACTCGTATGCTCGCAGCAAGTAAAGTGGTCGAGAAAACGTCATTGATTTGATGACAGTTGCGTGCAGGTACGTGCCGCTAAACACATGCGTAAACGTTTACCGCGGAATATCGCTGCCAGCGGCATGATCGACAACTCGTATGCTCGCAGCAAGTAAAGTGGTCGAGAAAACGTCATTGACTTGATGACAGTTGCGTGCAGGTACGTGCCGCTAAACACATGCGTAAACGTTTGCCGCGGAATATCGCTGCCAGCGGCATGATCGACAACTCGTATGCTCGCAGCAACCCCCCCCCCCCCCCCCCCACCCTGCTCCACAAGATGGTCGAGAAAACGTCATTGACTTGATGACAGTTGCGTGCAGGTACGTCCGCTAAACACATGCGTAAACGTTTGCCGCGGAATATCGCTGCCAGCGGCATGATCCACAACTCGTATGCTCGCAGCAAGTAAAGTGGTCGAGAAAACGTCATTGACTTGATGACAGTTGCGTGCAGGTACGTGCCGCTAAACACATGCGTAAACGTTTGCCGCGGAATATCGCTGCCAGCGGCCCCATGATCGACAACTCGTATGCTCGCAGCAAGTAAAGTGGTCGAGAAAACGTCATTGACTTGATGACAGTTGCGTGCAGGTACGTGCCGCTAAACACATGCTTAATCGTTTGCTGCTGTATATCGCTGACAGCTGCATGTTAGAAAACTAGTATGCTCGCAGCAAGTAAAGTGGTCGAGAAAACGTCATTGACTTGATGACAGTTGCGTGCAGGTACGTGCCGCTAAACACATGCGTAAACATTTGCCGCGAATATCGCTGCCAGCGGCATGATCGACAACTCGTATGCTCGCAGCAAGTAAAGTGGTCGAGAAAACGTCATTGACTTGATGACAGTTGCGTGCAGGTACGTGCCGCTAAACACATGCGTAAACGTTTGCCGCGGAATATCGCTGCCAGCTGCATGTCGACGTACGTCGGCGAGTGTGGTCGGCGTCTTGACTTGTTCTGCTCGTGCCGCTCCTGCGAAACATCGCTGCCAGCGGCATGATCGACAACTCGTATGCTCATAGCAAGTAAAGTGGTAGAGAGAACGTCATTGATTTGATGACAGTTGCGTGCAGGTACGTGCCGCTAAACATATGCGTAAACGAGTACAGAGGACAATCGCAGACAGCGGCATGATCTACAACTCGTATGCTCGCAGCAAGTAAAGTGGTCGAGAAATCGTCAGTGAGTTGATGACAGTTGCGTGCAGGTACGTGCCGCTAAACATGCGTAAACGTTTGCCCGCATCGCTGCCAGCGGCATGATCCCGGATGCTCGCAGCGTGTGGTGGGGTTTGTTTGTGCCACTTGCGGCATGATCGACAACTCCTATGCTCGCAGCAAGTAAAGTGGTCGAGAAAACGTCATTGACTTGATGACAGTTGCGTGCAGGTACGTGCCGCTAAACACATGCGTAAACGTTTGCCGCGGAATATCGCTGCCAGCGGCATGATCGACAACTCGTATGCTCGCAGCAAGTAAAGTGGTCGAGAAAACGTCATTGACTTGATGACAGTTGCGTGCAGGTACGTGCCGCTAAACACATGCGTAAACGTTTGCCGCGGAATATCGCTGCCAGCGGCATGATCGACAACTCGTATGCTCGCAGCAAGTAAAGTGGTCGAGACACCTAAATAGACATGAAGAAAGATGCGTGCAGGTACGTGCCGCTAAACACATGCGTAAACGTTTGCCGCGGAATATCGCTGCCAGCGGCATGATCGACAACTCGTATGCTCGCAGCAAGTAAAGTGGTCGAGAGAACGTCATTGACTTGATGACAGTTGCGTGCAGGTACGTGCCGCTAAACACATGCGTAAACGTTTGCCGCGGAACATCGCTGCCAGCGGCATGATCGACAACTCGTATGCTCGCAGCAAGTAAAGTGGTCGAGAAAACGTCATTGATTTAATGGCAGTTGCGTGCAGGTACGTGCCGCTAAACACATGCGTAAACGTTTGCCGCGGAATATAGATGCCATCTGCAATATATACAACTCGTATCCACGCATCAAATAAAGTGGTCAATAAAACGACAGTGACAAGATGACAGTTGCGTGAAGGTACGTGCCGCTAAACGCTTGCGTAAACGTGTGCCGCGGAATATCGCTGCCAGCGGCATGATCGACAACTCGTATGCTCGCAGCAAGTAAAGTGGTCGAGAAAACGTCATTGACTTGATGACAGTTGCGTGCAGGTACGTGCCGCTAAACACATGCGTAAACGTTTGCCGCGACTGTCGCCCTGATCGACACGGCTACGACCTGCAGTAAGTGGCGGGGACTCTCCCTGCCGTCTGCCGCTCCTGGTAAACTTTTATCGCTGCCAGCGGCATGATCGCCAACTCGTATGCTCGCAGCAAGTAAAGTGGTCGAGAAAACGTCATTGACTTGATGACAGTTGCGTGCAGGTACGTGCCGCTAAACACATGCGTAAACGTTTGCCGCGGAATATCGCTGCCAGCGGCATGATCGACAACTCGAATGCACCTATCAAGTAAAGTGGTCGAGAGAACGTCATTGACTTGATGACAGTTGCGTGCAGGTACGTGCCGCTAAACACATGCGTAAACGTTTGCCGCGGAATATCGATACCAGCGGAATGATCGACAACTCGTATGCTCTCAGCAAGTAAAGTGGTCGAGAAAACGTCATTGACTTGATGACAGTTGCGTGCAGGTACGTGCCGCTAAACACATGCGTAAACGTTTGCCGCGGAATATCGCTGCCAGCGGCATGATCGACAACTCGTATGCTCATAGCAAGTAAAGTGGTCGAGAAAACGACAATGACTAGATGACAGTTGCGTGCAGGTACGTGCCGCTAAACACATGCGTAAACGTTTGCCGCGGAATATCGATGCCAGCGGCATGATCGACAACTTGTATGCTCGCAGCAAGTAAAGTGGTCGACAAAACGTCATTGATTTCATGACAGTTGCGTGCATCCCCCCCTCCCCCCCGGTACGTGCCGCTAAACACATGCGTAAACGTTTACCGCGGAATATCGCTTCTAGCGGCATGATCGACAACTCGTATGCTCGCAGCAAGTAAAGTGGTCGAGAAAACGTCATTGACTTGATGACAGTTGCGTGCATGTACGTGCCGCTAAACACATGCGTAAACGTTTGCCGCGGAATATCGCAGCCAGCGGCATGATCAACAACTCGTATGCTCGCAGCAAGTAAAGTGGTCGAGAGAACGTCATTGACTTGATGACAGTTGCGTGCAGGTACGTGCCGCTAAACAGATGCGTAAACGTTTGCCGCGGAATATCGCTGCCAGCGGCATGATCGACAACTCGTATGCTCGCAGCAGTAAAGTGGTCGAGAAAACGTCATTGACTTGATGACAGTTGGTGCATGTACGTGCCGCTAAACACATGCGTAAACGTTTGCCGCGGAATATCGCTGCCAGCGGCATGATCGAACTATTACGCTCGCAGCAAGTAAAGTGGTCGAGAGAACGTCATTGACTTGATGACAGTTGCGTGCAGGTACGTGCCGCTAAACAGATGCGTAAACGTTTACCGCGGAATATCGCTGCCAGCGGCATGATCGACAACTCGTATGCTCGTCTCTCCTCTCTCCCCCCCCCCCCCCCCCCCAGCAAGTAAAGTGGTCGAGAAAACGTCATTGATTTGATGACAGTTGCGTGCAGGTACGTGCCGCTAAACACATGCGTAAACGTTTACCGCGGAATATCGCTGCCAGCGGCATGATCGACAACTCGTATGCTCGCAGCAAGTAAAGTGGTGAGAAAACGTCATTGACTTGATGACAGTTGCGTGCAGGTACGTGCCGCTAAACACATGCGTAAACGTTTGCCTTTTCCCTCCCCCCGCGGAATATCGCTGCCAGCGGCATGATCGACAACTCGTATGCTCGCAGCAAGTAAGGTGGTCGAGAAAACGTCATTGACTTGATGACAGTTGCGTGCAGGTACGTGCCGCTAAACACATGCGTAACCGTTTGCCGCGGAATATCGCTGCCAGCGGCATGATCGACAACTCGTATGCTCGCAGCAAGTAAAGTGGTCGAGAAAACGTCATTGACTTGATGACAGTTGCGTGCAGGTACGTGCCGCTAAACACGTGCGTAAACGTTTGCCGCCGAATATCGCTGCCAGCGGCATGATCGACAACTCGTATGCTCGCAACAAAGTAAAGTGGTGGATAACGTTCATTCATTCGATGACAGTTGCGTGCAGGTACGTGCCGCTAAACACATGCGTAACCGTTTGCCGCGGAATATCGCTGCCAGCGGCATGATCGACAACTCGTATGCTCGCAGCAAGTAAAGTTTTCGAGAAAACGTCATTGATTTGATGACAGTTGCGTGCAGGTACGTGCCGCTAAACACATGTGTAAACGGTTTGCCGGCTAATATCGCTGCCAGCGGCATGATCGACCACTCGTATGCTCGCAGCAAGTAATGGGGTCGAGAAAACGTCATTGACTTGATGACAGTTGCGTGCAGGTACGTGCCGCTAAAAACATGCGTAAACGTTTACCGCGGAATATCGCTGCCAGCGGCATGATCACAACTCGTATGCTCGCAGCAAGTAAAAGTGGTCGAGAAAAACGCTATTGACTTGATGACAGTTGCGTGCAGGTACGTGCCGCTAAACACATGCGTAAACGTTTGCCGCGGAATATCGCTGCCAGCGGCATGATCGACAACTGTAGGCCGCAGCAAGTAAAGAGGTCGAGAAAACGTCATTGACTTGATGACAGTTGCGTGCAGGTACGTGCCGCTAA
>JASANE010014841.1:0-17058 GCA_030248225.1 Trileptium ribeirensis
CAAAACTCACTACGCCAAACAGAATTTAACAACTTCCGATGAGTCTAAGATAGGGAATAGCGGCTAGGCTCCATGACCTGCGAGCAGGTGTCGGTGCTAGCCTCCCTGGGGGACCTCAGAAATCATACCCGATACTAGACACGTACGCAACCCTTCGGGCGGGGTCCGAACACACCCCGTGAAGCGCGCCTGCGGCCTGCTAAGCTCCGTAGCTTCTTGGGTCTGACCAAGAATAGGCTCAAAATTTAGTATTCACGGTCCACCCTTGAGGTTACGATAGCCGGGGTCGTATGGGCATGGTGTTAGGAAGTTGCGCCATGCAGCTGCGTCACCGGTTATTACAATAGTATAAGCGGTTAATAAATACACTTGTTTTATAGCAACATGTTTGCTCATATTACATTCCAAATCGCTTGGCAAAGAAGCTAGTTATCGGTGCAAACTTGATGTCACGGTCTTCCCATGAACATTGGGAATTTTATTACGCGAAAAAAACTTCCACGCCTGCTTACGATTAGTTATTGATTGATAATCTTGTACGTATTCAAATATCAGGTAGATTAATAACTTTTTTAATAGATGCATCAAAGCGATAAGAGAAATATAGTATCTGCAGGGATAAAATCTACAGAACGGTACATAAAAACCAGAAGTTGTTATTGAAACTGGGAACTGCAATGTAAGACTTTCTGTGCAACTGGCATGAACCTGCAACTCCCGTACATAAAATTTGTGAGTCATTTCAGCTGTCACAATCTTCACAGACATTGCTTTATATATATTTTTTGTGTTTCACAGACATGGCTTCCTTAAATATTTGTCGCTATTATATCTTCTACATTTTCATGATTAACGTTGTTGGTTTTGTGCATATTGCGATGTGTGATTATGGCGTGCATTTTGTGTTTTCACACGCCTTGATATTACCTCGCTTTGCTGGATAACTTGAGCAAAACAACCACATCTCCCAGATAGATTAGCTGTTTGTGTACTCTGTTTGCAATTAAACAACTAGGTGCAGTATTTCCCGCAGGCTTAGAGTATGTAATAAGTTTCAGTATAAACAAACTGATTGGTGCGTTAATGCTTAATCACAATTTAGCTAATTGCTCGAATAAAAGTTTCAGTTTTGTCCTCACAGGTCCCATGTTGTGTATTGCATGGTTACTACTAATACGTCGTTCGTTCATGCATTTTCAAATTTTTTGGTAGAGATACATAAACATAGACTATAAACCGAGTGTTTTATAATACCTTAGTTTTTTAGACTATGACATTTAATTTATGCCAAAAAGAAGCATGTCTCACTGGTCTGTCAGGATATATATAATGGATCATTTTGCATTGGTTGGTATTAAATATATAATAAGTTAATGCAGCTTCTAACCAATTGGGTATATATCATAATTTCAACTGACATTTTATCTTGTTGACTGTCATTTCAACTTCAATTGATAGCATTTCAAACTAGGAAAACTTTGAAATTTGTGAACATCTTTGAACACAAAGCTTTTGCATTTTTGAATGATGTTTAAGCATATGTTTCATCACACGGTTACGTAGTGTAACCAATAACACCGTTTAAAAGTAACAAGTTATCTATTAAACCTGCGTTCTAAAGCAGTGTTTTTTTAAGTTTTACACTTTTCCCCAAACTGAATGTTTGAATATCATTTTGATTGGCCTAAAACATTATTCTTCAAAACTCTGAACAAAGGTTAAGCGTTTATGTTAAAGAAAAAGTTATAACAAAAATTACGATATAATCGATTCATCATTGTCCAAATTGTGTTACCGTTTTAAATTCTGAACAATTGAGACGATAATTTGATCGTTTAGATACAACTGCACTGACAGCAGCATAAGCGCTTATATTCGTCATGTTGCTTTGGCATCTGACTTTAGGACCCCCTTAGCCATATCATATATGGTTCACTCCTAGCATTTGATCGTTTAGATACAACTGCACTGACAGCAGCATAAGCGCTTATATTCGTCATGTTGCTTTGGCATCTGACTTTAGGACCCCCTTAGCCATATCATATATGGTTCACTCCTAGCATTTGATCGTTTAGATACAACTGCACTGACAGCAGCATAAGCGCTTATATTCGTCATGTTGCTTTGGCATCTGACTTTAGGACCCCCTTAGCCATATCATATATGGTTCACTCCTAGCAGAACCCATGTATGTGTCGCACTACGTACAATGAAACGCCAAGAAAGGCCCACAGTGTACGCAACATTTTTGTGGCCTAGTGACCTAATTACGCGGCCTGTAGCCTAATTGCGCCGTTAAGCTCACATAACCTGGCATGTTTTCAGATTGTCATGCAATTTCCATATTTTGTATTAAATTGTGATATTAGCACTATTTGGCCGAATCTTCACCTTATCACATGTATCGGTCCGCAACACAGAGTTTTACGCAGCAACCTCGACTTTTGACTCCATTTTCTAACGGTTTTACCATATTTTAAGGAATCCTGCGTGTTTCTGTGCTGTTCCTGAATTTTCCTCTTAGTACTTTTATAACTTACGCTATGCTCTTTAGCGTTTGTGTGGCCGCTTCGTGATAAGACATACGGTTTTCGATAACACGGAGCTGCATTATGTAGCGCTGGCCACTTGATCATAAAATTGAAGTGATTCAGTGTATATACATCTGCCCAACGGGACAATATATAAACTATAGGCAGCCATACGTGGCTTTAGAGAGACAGGATGGACTGTATTAGGCTGACCGTCGCAAGAATAGTGAAAACAGGTGGCTGTGACTTAAAAATCTAAGATGAAAGCTCATACAAAGAAATGTATGTATCACTCACGGACAGCAAGTAAGATTATTTTGAAAACTAATCATTATGAATGCTTGGTCGAAAGGGTTATAACCCTGTTGCGGCAATGCAATTAAGCATTGCACTTTTTGCTTGCGTGTATCTCAATACTTATGACCATGAAGACAGTCTTTATCGATTGCTGAAAACAGAAGACCACGCCGAACCGAAGAAATTAGAAGCTCGTGCAAAGATTAATATGTAGGTTGACTTATAAAAGACCGAAAACAGGCGGCACATGGTTGATGTGAATGTTTCAAGCAAATATGTCCCCCTAAATTCCCGTACGCGGCTAGTGCCGTTTGCCGTTTGTTGATTTGGTTTTAGGTCTGACACCAGGGAAGAAGTGCCAAAGACTATCAGTCAGGAAAAATTTGGAAAGCGTGACGATTTCTCCAAATGGCGTGTGACAGGCACTAGGCTGCAACAGTAATAAACCTTAACATCAGCAGAAGGTTTTAATTGAGTTTGAGAAGATAGATTCAATATTAGCACTATGCCAACTAGGCTATATGAGAAATGTATTAAAAGGACGTTTTATAAGAAAATATAGAACTTTGATGGACCTTTAATGCAATAAAACTAAATGACACGTTTTTCTATAATGTTTTGTGTTATACACCAATATCGTAGTTTATTAATCAGACAAATAATTGCTGAATAAATGCTTCAAAGATTATCAATACACACTAGGATCTCAAAAACAACTGAGCTTAGGACTGTGACGTTATTAGGGTTAAGCCGTTTTATCGTATTTTGACTATATGACATGAACAAAGATAAATATGATCGTCGCATTTAATTTGCTGAACAGTGGTTGACTGAATTGAATAACATTCGTTATCTCTTTGACAAAGTGACTTGACCGGACAATAGCACTTCAAGGCTCAATGGGATGATGATGCGGTACAACAGGACCCATAGAAATCTGTTCTCATTGTGATACACGTCAAATTTTCTTTTTTTTGATGATTTGGATTGAAATGCGTTCAAACGGTATTGATTAAACGATTTTCAATGTCAATGGTAGTGATATTCTTCTCAGCCAAGGTTGAAGATAAAATTCGGGTCTTTCGTAAAATCTTCCAGCTTGAAATTGATCGATTTTGAAGATACTGTGGAAATTTTGGCAAAGTTAGACTTAGCGCGATGAGACTGTTTAAAAAATATCCTTTTCGAATATATTTACAGCTAAAAAAATTTTCTATTTTTGGATCAGACCTTGGCACGTGGGCAGCCAAAATTTTTGAAAAAAATTTCCTCAATAAATGTATAATTTTACATATAATTGCTGCTCGCTGCCGAACTGCATCAAATGGCGCCAAAACTTCTGCATCTTCAAGATTGGCCTATTTCGGGCTGTGGGATTCCATGAAAGATCTAAAAATTCTACTAAGCTTTTTGAATTTAACAAACTACGACGATATGCTTTTTCAATATACCTTTCGTTCCTCACCATTGTTGCAAGAATGCTCGTGAGTTTTTCGATTTTTTAGACAACTGGGTGGGTCGTCATGGCCTCTTTAATTGGTTTATTCAGTCGCCTGATATAACGCCGTCTGACTTTTTATGGAACTGTGTTTTGTAACGAAAGGGTCAAAGGACTGTCCTTACTTGTACAACGCAGTGTATATCAGGAAAAATTCCTCTCCACACGACGTTCTAAAATTATGCCATGTTTCGCTCAGACAACGTCAAAGCTGACACATACTGAGCCAGAGTTTGACTCACTCTATGAGTTAAACAATTTTTAGCCTTGATTGGACCAATATTTAAATTATTATTCTGGGTTGAGAAAGGACCGCACGACTGAGTCAAATTTCGACTCAGACTTATTAAAGTGTGCCTGGCCCATGTCAGCTTTAGGGGCCTGACGTTATAACGTTAGAAAAAAGAATGATTTAGAGCGGGGGTTCTGAGGGCGGGAGCCCGCCGACTTAGGCTTAGTACATGGCTCATATGGGAACCTTAGCTTAGGCTAAGACTAAAGCTTAGGCTTAGTATATCGAGAATGACATAGCATGCATTTCGCTTCCGCACCTAAAGGTTACATGGGCCGTGTGCGTAATAGTGATGAACGTTGTAAGTCACCTTCGTCATTCATCATTAATGCACTTAAAAATTTTCATATTTTTTATCAGTGTCATGTATGCATCTAAATGCAGGACTGTTCATTGGAATGGCCGATGAGACTATTTTGCAAATTAAAAATTGCATATTGCTAGTTAAATTAGTAAAATACTAAACTGTTTACAATTGCATGGCTTAACGCTAGAGCAATTTTCCTATTTCAGTGAAAGCAAAGTTAGTTTTATTATTATTATTATATAACTAACTACGTACCGTCCTGATTTGACTAAAGCGTTGTTTTCGTACGTTAATAAAAACATGTTTTCAAGTTGCTGCAACTACCGACTGTTTCAAAGAGTGAAATAGAAGGAGAAAGCGAATAGAAAGAGAGACAACATTGTGGATAGTTAATAGCTTTGCAGTAGTAAAAACTGTTTGTGTTGCGTTCTTAAGATCTTGGTTGCATGCAGCTATAAACCCTTGCCATAATAGAACTAGAACACAAAGCTTTCGGTCGCTATAGATACGCTCTCTATGTGTGTACTGTTGTTGTACATTTGCTATATGCGGAGAGCCAGTGAGAGATTTATCTTTGTTTCTTGTTTTTGTTCCAACGAGGTCACAAAAAATGTGTATATGCGGTAATGGTTTTTGGCAAAAATGACTTCATTCATTCATTGGTTTTCGCTATACGATGTTTGTAGTTCCAGCGGGCTTACTTGCTTTATAGTTCCATTAATGCTCATAATTATATATATATGTCACGTAGTTCCCCATACAGTCACAGTTTTCAGCTGACGTCAACTCCAATTACCAAAAACATAACTTTTTCTTTCAAATTAAAGCGCTTAAAAAGACGTCGGTTTTCGGCTTAATTTATACTAAAACTAGGTCTGTGCTAGAAAAAACAATGGCGATAGACTGATATTTTCTAAAGACCTAGGTTGTGATGATTGATCATGTTTAATTATACAATTAACCGCTTTTAATTTTAATTCAAATGGACATGTTACATTCAAAATAATTGTTAACCACGGACGGCTATGCTATGATTGTATTGACAGTGGCATGCCTCCTTACAACGTTATTTTGGAATATGACTATTTTATAGTCACTGCTACTTTATATAACTCAGTCAAATATGTGTCGGCATCAACTCGCTCAGTCTGCTGTACAGTCTGTAAACTTGAAACTTGCATCGACACCCGGGTTATAAACATTATTCTATTGCTATTCGACTATCGACTACAAATGTAATCGTGATTTGGTGTTCATATTTATAACCATTCATTAGAAACTCTCGAGTGCTAGCAGTACTACAATGTATCATTGTTGAAAACTAAACACTCTATTGGTAACAAGACTAAAATGGACCGTCATTCTTTGTCTGTGGGATCGGCGACAACACTTTTCAAAATCTCGTGCCGCCATGGGCATAGATAAGGGGGACCTATGGTGTCTAGTCTCCATCCAATTCCTAGCTTTGGACAGTAGAAGCTCTAGCATCATTAGTTTGTAATTACCACCTCCTTCCCCCTCTTAAGCACCAGGCCCCTCCCAAACATTGTCCCTATGAATCGATAATAACACTTGTAATCTCCAAGTCGTGAAATCCTGCTATTTCAAATTTGCTATTTTTGTGATGAATATGTTTTTATTATTTTGATTTTGATTTGATTATGATTTCCATAATCGCGGTAATTTTCGGGAGACGAATATTTACTGTCTTAAATTTTTGTTATGTCTTTGGGTATCGGAGCGAGATCTGTAAAATCGACACTATTCACAACTACCGTCTTGGTAGTTGTACCTTTCTTTACATGAAGTTTTGCCGGTAGCTGGGTCGTCGGCGCTTGAGGTTCTTGGTATATTAAAACGGCGCTATTTGGCATAGGCGTGGTAACAGTTTTGGGCTAGAAGAGGCAGGCTGCGCTTTCACCATACTTTAGAGCAAAGAAGTCGGGCATTTTACACAAAGAGTACAATCAATTTTTCGATTTAAAATTGCCTTTTTTATTAACTCTATTGAGCAAGCAAAGAAAAGCAATGGACACGGCATTGTGGGTTGGATAAGCATCGTAGTGTGCTAAATATTTTACAAAATTTGCTTAGATAAGACATAGAGCTTTCGAAAGCATGAAGCAACAACAGGATGCTTTCTCCTGCCCCCACCCCGTGATGCATATAGCTTCAGATGGAGAGTTTGTTGGCACGTCCCCCCTTTTGTTCCAAGCTGCTATCACTTTATGGCCTATATATGATACAGTTACTCGAAAAAGTCACAAATCTAGCACATATTGCGCCCCTATTATTCAGGCGCAATATATATTTAGTTTCGAGCATATTGCGCCTGCGCAGGTGCCCAGAGATCTATCGCAAAAATTAATTAGTGATGCCATCTCATGTCCAGACTGATCCAGCTTTAACTTAGGTTGAACATGAATAATCAAATATAATTTAAAGGTTACCATTTGTGTTCGTTGTTTTAACGTTTTCTTTTTATTGCACACGTTCCCGTTCTCTTTGAACTGAACCATCGTCACTAAATCTAGGCACAACACTAGGTAAGGCTAATTTTTTTAAACTATAAAAGACTGTATAGCGGAGGCGGTCTAGGTTTCTACATCTGGGCTAAAACTGGAAGGCATAGTCGCGCTGTCAAAAAGTGGAGTCTAGATGGTCCTCCCCTTCGTCTACACCAAAGTGCGTATGCAGCGCTGCAGAGTTAACTGATTTGTAGTTCTGTTTGTTGATCATACGGCGTATGTAAGCAGCGGCAGAGGAGTCATCACAAACTAAAAAGTGGAAAGGGGTTTGGGGGGGGGTCCGAACAAAATTACCAATTGCCCAAACGGGGTTTCCAACATTTAAAAATAGACTCACGTACGCTATCTTTAATCCCCCACTCCATGGTTTTGCTCCTGAAAAGCAGCGATGAAGCACCGTCGAATTGTTTTGCGAGAGTAATTTAATGCTATCGAGATTTAAAAAATATGTTGTTATATGTTTCAAAAAGGCATTGTAGTAAGCTGTTGAAGTTGCATTTTTTAGTAAAAAACAAAAAAAACTTGTCACAACGCCTCTTTTTTTAATTTGGTTTACATTGTACATATTTTGTTAACACAACGAAAAATGAAACACACATACTTATGTACACAACCACTTATGAACACTAACATATGTTTATACTACATATGTATTTTATATGTTTAAATACAGGAATATATAGCAATTTATAAACAAACATTTATTTAAATATTTAGATAAACATAATGGTACTGCTTGTAGTTATAACGCTATAATAACTAGTTAGTAATGAGATGTATGTTTACGGCCTATGCCTGTAATAGTATTGTTTGGGCTGAAAAGGCTTGGTTTATATAATATCATTGTAGGAATTTGTTCTTTATTATAAAATTAGTGTTGTTTGAAGCATTATTGTTATTATTTACTAATCGTATGTATGATTATAAATTACGCTATAGTACTTTTAGACGGCCGATTCATTTTAACAATATTTTTTAGTTTTGCCATTTTGCAATTAAAATTATAACCAACTGTGAATATGCAGAATTCACGTAAGCCTAGCGGAGTTTCCACCGAACTTTTTTTTTTGGGGGGCTAAAACTAGAGATCATAATAAATTTTGACTTTTTACTTTGACATAAATAAACGCAGAGCGATCACGTCTTCCGGGCCAAATTTTTTTGTATTTGGCCCATGTATCTTTCGCGAACTATATATCGAAATGGAACTTTTGCATCGAAAAATGCAGACCACCGTGCAGAATTTTTTCACTAGATAGAACTTTGCTATTACGCCTTTTTGCCAGGGCTACCGTTTCGAGCTGTGAGCCAAAGTTTAAAAAAATACTCAAAAATGTGAAAATTTCAAAATTTTTAAAAAGCAAGTTTATTGCTTTTTGATGGTGAACTATTTGTTTATTGTGTTATTTAACTTGTTAAACAAGTTGGTTTCATTGTTTTAACATCGTATTGGCTGTGCTATTAACTATACCGTACGGATTGCGCTGAATACTTGGCATTTTTGCGATATTTTTGGGTTCCCAATAGTCCTACAGCAATCATCATGGGCATCATTCCTCAGCGCAATGGGTTCATGGGTTAACAACATAGGCTAAGTCTTCGTCTTAGCTTTAGGCTTGAGAGCTTACATGTCCATAACTCCTTAACCCGTCAATCGATTTAGGTAGTTTCTGTTCGTCAATGCGGTTCGAATAGCGCATAAATTGCATAAGTTATGCATTTATGAAGAAAAAAATTTCGAAAATTTTGAGGATCAAGAAATTTTTGGAAACATTGGGAACCAAAATTTTGGAAAAATTTAACCTGCAAGTGGTCGAAATGGATATTATCTGAACCAACTCGTCGGGTTGATTCAAATGATAGTAAAATTATCCCGTATCTTCTAGACGGATCTATTTCGGCCTGGAGGGGGTTGAAAGTAAAGACCCTGGAAGAAAGTTTAAACGGAATCACGTGCGTATGAGGTTAATACACAGTGGCGTCGTAAGCTGAGGTGAGGAGAAGGGCGTGCCGGCCTCCTCCCCCACTTTTTTCACTGACAAGCGTAAAAAACTAACTGACGAGGTTATGGTAAAATGAATGTAAGCTATCGGTCTCCTACTCATTTTTTGCCAGCCGCCTCCACTTTTGAACAGTTTACGACGCCTCTGTTAATATATACAAATGAATGGATATAGCAATTGTGGGGTGTTGATGCTTAAGGCGTGTTCACAAGCTCAAACTTTTTGCTCAAATTTTGAGCTCAAATTTTGATCAAAATATGAAGGCATCTTTTTTGCATTTTCTGTAAGTTTGAATGTGTGAACACTGTCCAAACTTTTCAAGGATATTCTTGTAGCCAACCATTGACGAGATTCATTACTTGAAAAAGTTTGAGCTCAAATTTTGTTCTCAAATTTTGAAATATTGCAATTTTTCGTTAAAAATTACCGTCAAATTTTGATCAAAATTTGATCCAATTTTGAGCTCAAATTTTGAGCAAAAAGTTTGAGCGTGTGAACACGTCTTTAGAATGGATTATTTGGCTTACTGTGTCACTTTTACTAGAGTTGCACAATTTATTTACTCAGTATTTAGGCGAAACTTATTAACAACGCAATACAAAAAGTCAATCGAACAACTTGTGCTCACCTCGATATATTTAGCCTAAGCGCGAGCTTTAGCCTGAGCTAAGATCCTTACATGAACCTAAAACACGCCCAAGACTAAGTCGGGAGCTCCCTCCTTTCAAAACTCCCGCAGTAAGCTATTATTTTCGGGGATATAATGCTGCATTGCGCACCTTGACGTTATCGCATATTGAATCAGATCGTGGTTCTGTGGTGGGTGATTAAGCAAAGTCCCACCCCTAGAAATTTGTTTACTGACTATTTTGGGGTGCTGACCACGAAAATGAAACAAATTTTGCCTTCAGGATGACCAGAATTCGAGTTATGACCAGTTTTATTGCCCTACATTACCTGTACGCGGAGTTTAATAACAACACTAAACAGCATTCTATTGCTTCATTTGTGGCTCATAGGAATGACGTTAATTTGTTACGCAAGATCGCTTAATTTCGAACTCAGTTCGAGAATTTAAAGAGACTTTTTTGTTGCGAACTCATTTTTATTTAAAATAATACTTATTTATTTCATTTTGCCGTCAGTATTAATGTATCCTACAAAACAACGTGGAGCTGCTATAGCCGTATCCCATGATTAATGATCAGGTGTGCTATGTTCATGATATGCTACATCTACACAACAACTATAAACATATTACTGTATTAAGAATACATATTACTGTATTAAACATATAGCGATGTGCTGTCTATGTTAAGGGCTGTGCCACAGCAATAGATATTTGGAATATATGACATAAACACGAGGCAAGGGTATATCTGACGGGTCTTTTCGGTTATCACTTTCTAGAAGTAATTTCACGAATTTTTAAGATACACAGCTGATTTTGGAATCAGTCGATTCAGCTCGATGAGGCGGTTCAGAAAATGCTCATTTTTATCCACATGCCTGAAATTTTTTTTGATCTTTGATGTACCAATGGTCCTACCCTGGACAACCTAAAAAATTTTTCTTCGGAATATGGTCATGTTGGGAAACAATTCAATGGGCTTGATGCGGCAAATCTACTGGTGTGTAATTGACCAAATTCGGGCTAGGGGTATAGCCGAAAAGACCCCATCCGATTGGTGCAATGACTGGACGCTGCTACGCAACTACCAATAATACAGCGTTTCGTTGTGCCAACAATATACAGCGACGAGTGGTGGGTTTACAATGGAAATGGATTAGATTCGTTGCCTTAAGTCAGTCCACCATATCAACACCGAAGTGTTAACCATTCCCTGTCATTTTGTTGATCCAGCCACTGGCGCATGCACAATCGCGTTCGCGGGCTATTGGAATCGCCTCAAAAGAGAAACTAGATATGTTGGCAGCAGAAACGTTATTGATGTCGTAATTGATGAATTTATGTGGGGAGAGAGGCAGAGAGAAGGTGGGGCGTCAACTTTGGATACATATTTTATTTGTCATTCCTAGGTTTGGTAAGCTAGGCAACAGGGGTGTATCCAGAATTATTTAAGTTTGGGGTGGTCGGATAATGTAATTAAAACCAGTAGTTCGCGTAGTCCTGCGTAGTGGTTCTACAACAAAAACATTAGCGTAGGTAGCTTATTTGTACATTTTTAAAACAAAAGTTTTGTTTGCAGTCAGTGTGTACATGTAGTATGTGATGAAGATAGCACACCTGATCATTAATCCTGGATACGAATATATCACAGCTCCACTTTGTTTTGTAAGATACATTAATACCGACGGTAAAATAAATAATTTTGAAATAAAAATATGTTCGCAATAAAAAGATTTTTTAATGATTTTTCCGACCTGGTTTCCTTTTGACAACATATCGCGTGACAAGCTAACATAACTACACTACGCCACAAATTAAGCAGTGGCACTTTGCTCGGGTTGTTATTAAACTCTGTGTACAGGTAATGCAGAGTAATTGAACTGTTCAACAACTCTAATTCTGGTTATCCTCCAAAAAATTATATAGTCCATTTTCGTGTTGAGTACCTCAAAAATAGTCAGTATACAAATTTTGTGTACATTCCTAGGGGAGTGACTTTGCTGAACCACCATCAGTTGGTGCTTCACCCGAAAACCCCTGTTTTAATAGCAACTTTTAGCTTAATTTTTATAAATTATACGACTTCATGTAATAAATTTTTATTAGCTAACCGTTTATCGTATTGATTTTACAATTAGTGTAGCTAACCGTTAAAGCGCTATAAAACATAAGCGTTCATAGCATTCAGCGTTATAAACTAAGTTATAAAGCAACATATCCATACATACTTCTGAAGGGAGTAAGCTATATCCAAGCTATGCCGTCCGCAATATAGTAAGCCTAAGCCTAAGTTTTAGTTTAAATTAAGGTCCTTAGATAACCTCTATACTAAGCCTAAAACAAAGTCGGGGCCTGTCGTCTCCTGAACCCCAAGCACTAAGCTGTTCTTTTGTAAGTATATAACGTCATGCCCCTCAATTTGACTTGGGACAAGATTTGGATGTTGGCAGTAACATTCCAGCAGATTTGTACTATCTGTAATATTTCCCGTTATAAATCAGCCAACTTTGCTAAAGTTATAAAGCAGGATATCCAATACATACTTCTGACGGGCGTAAGGTATATATATCCAAGCTATGCCTGTCCGCGATATCCTAAGGTTACGCCTGAGCATTCGCCTTAGCTAAGGTGACTAGATAACCCCTATACTAAGCCTAAAACAAACTCGGGGCCTGCCGTCTCCTGAACCCCAAGCACTAAGGTGTTCTTTTTTAAGGATATAACGTCACGCCCCTCAATTTGACTTGGGCCAATATTTGGATGGTCTAAATATTAATAAATTCCCAGCAGATTTGTACTATCATTAGTATTTCCCATTATGAAACAGTCAACTTTGCTAAAGTTATAAAGCAAGATATCCATACATACATAGAGATTTGGATGTTCTAAAAATGAATAACATGCCGGCAGATTTGAACCATCCTTAACATTTCGATGTATTTATTTTCAAGTTCAAAGCACGATAAAGGCCACAAAACGCAGGGTGGTCCTCACTTTTTTAGAAACCGTATGGCGGCCTCCCCAATTTCAGGTTGCAGCCCTACCTCCCACCACCACGCTTCAGTGGAGTACTTTGCCTCTGGGTCGAGCTAGTTTTGACTAACACCATGTTTAGAAAGATATCGTTACAAATATGAAACATTCCATAGTAGACCGAAGCGCTAAATTTAATTTCTAAATATACAAAGCATTTTGGAAATTTTGTTAGACGTAAATGCTATGTCGCATTTTGGGAAAAATATTTCAAAACACATTTCGTTTAATACAAATGAAATAACGAAGCAGTAACGTTTACGACGAAAGCGTGTACATAAGCTTCCAAGCTACAGAAATTTCTAAAATCATATATATTTTTGAATTCGAGTGGAACGATAATTTTCAATTTTGGCTCTGGAGGGGGGTTGAGGAGGTCCTGCCTGTGTGTGTCTGTGTGTGTCTGTCGCACCTGGATCTCGATAACTGTTGGGCCGATTTTGATAGCTCATTCGAACCGCAATGGTCGATTTAGGCGTAGTGACGAAGCCCGATTTTTGAATTTTTTCCCGTGGGAAAAGTTATGGGGCAAAATGACGTTATTTTGGCCCATTTTCCGGGCACACCCTCCAGTTTTTGCGACTTTTCTCAATAAGTAAACGAGATATCCGCAAACTAATAGGCCTATTCCATGTAGCTTTACCCGGGCTTTCCAATGATATATAACAAGTTTTTCAACTACTTACCAATCTGGAGTCTATAAGCTCATAGTTTGCGCCAAATTTCATATTTGGTGAAAAGTCGTGGGAAATCCACCTAAATGTGTGTTTTTTGTTGCTTTTAGTGTCGCATGGGGTTTTCTGGGCAGATAAACTCATTGCAAGTGTTAAAAATATTGTTGGGCAAATATTTTTTACACTTCTGGTTCATACTTGGCATAAAAAATGACGTTTTGGAAATTTTTGGTGAGAAGTCGTGGGAAAAGCACCTGAATGTGTGTTTACTGTTGGTTTTAGTGTCGGATATGGGGTTTTCTGGGCCGACAAGCTCATTGCGAGTGTCAACAATATTGTGTGGCAAATATTTTTCACACTTATGCTTTGGGGGATCGTTCTCACCACTCGAATTCTGGCTCGCAAGCGAGCTTCACTAGTATGCTATATGACACCGGAATTGAAATTTGTCGTTTGGCCGGGCCTAAACATAGAATTCACTAATATTTTGTGACCAAAAAATGAATATAAAGATGTCGATATTCAGCCAGCACAAACAAGTTTCGTAAAACTAAGAAATCTGACGGAATCATACTAATATTGATGGGCTGAAACTTGATGCTTTGAATAAAACTGGTTCATTTTTCATAAAACGATTGTCGATTTGGTCACGTTGGTACTCAAATATAGCCACCACACGATGTATTCACATATTAGTTATGTACAATAGAACAATCAGAAAATCACATCAGTTTAGTACACGTCTCAGCCAACAAATTCAAATCCATTTTATGGACTTATTTTTGCTTCAACGATTATAGATTACGTTTGAGAAGGAAACGAACGAGCTTATATTATTCGATACCAATTGGAGAGCACTTTTTACTGAAATTTATTCTATAGTCGGAATCATAATAATCTTGACTGTGTGAGTTTTGCTGTTGTTTTGTTGTGTGTTCTAAATACAAAACAGCAAATTGTCAAGTAAGTATATATATCTACAACATTTCACTTAATCAAAATGAGCACGGTGTTGAAAGCAATAGTGAAACAATGCTGATATTGGATCATGTCTAGCTTGGAGCGTGGCGTAAGATAATCTGCAACCATGGTTTGCTATTAAGAAAAGCAGCCTGTGTAAGGGTTAGGGTTTAAGGATCTTAGTTAAATTCATGCTATGCCGTTCTCGATATATTACACGTTAGCCTTAGCATAAGCCGTATAGAATCGGATCGGATATAATATGAATACGGCTAAATCTGCATAAACTTATGCAAGGTAACTATAACAAACGTTTAAGCAATCCGTAGTTGTAAAGTTGGAACTACATTGAAGCAAGTTATTCTGTTTTCAGTAGTCATGTTTCAGGTATAATCAAATATATATAAATGTTGCTTTCTTGGAATTAAAATCTGCTATAAGTAAGACCAACAAACTTGGATGTCGAAAAATGAATTTTGGTTTTGGTTGATTTCCTGTTTTCTCAAAAATAATGTGTTATAACAGTTAAAATTGTTATAATCCTTTCGCGTTGCATTAAAAACATTTTCCAACCGACGTTCGAACAGGAAACACGTATTCCGGGAACAATGATGACAGCACATCGAGAGAGCCTAATTACTGTGTCAAAAAGCTCGCTATTAACGGTATTAAGGTCATCGGGGCTCAAAGTTACTTTACTACACCAATAATTAAGGAGCACACAGGATAGCCACATATATACGATCAAAAGTGAGCATTGGAATACTGCAGCGTCCACGTTATAATGTCTCCATCGTTTGTAATATATGTATATACTCCATGCAGCGTAAGGCATATTCTCGACAGCAAGGGTGTTGTTTTACGTCCCGTATTTTTTCGGAAATTTTATCAAGGGTAGTGAACTAGCGATATTGCCACTTTTCTACGATGTCCATGACCCGATGTCTTCGTTGTTATTTTGACTGTGTGCGGCATAATTTTGTCAACAAGCATATTATTTCGGAATTGTTAGTATATAAGCAGCTAGCCCTGAATTCAGCGATATGTTATTAAAAATTTACGTAGAGGCAATTGAAAATTTTTAAACTAAATTAATGCAGTAACAGTTTTTTAACAGATGAGTGTTATCTGCTATCAGCTTATTCTTGCCTTAGTAACATTCGACGTAGTTCAGCGGAGGCTGGAGGAAACAACTTAAAAATTTGGAAGTTATGGACTATTATACGATGTAACTTATGGATCATCTCATGTCCCCCATAGCAGTGGGCAGAACCTGAGGCGGGTGACTTAGCGCAATATTTAAAATTTATTTTTAGCTCAGGCTAAGCATAGGCCTATGTTCTTGGACTTATACTTAGCCGTAGGAGTAAGGAGATAAAATATTATACGATCAGTCGATTCGTAAGAAACTTGCATTGGTTCTAATATATCATCGTATTAAATTACCACATGCTTCCGCAATTGCGCCGACTACAGCCCCGATTTGTTTCAACGTATCTAAGCGGTTCCGGTTCTGGCTTTCCCGCTGCAAAATCCAGATTGCGAGATTGGAAATACGTTGCAGAGTTGTATATATAGCATACATACATACCGGGGACCGTTTGTAGTTGAGCCATGTACTATTTAAATAACACCATATAACTAACGCAAAGACTTGGTAATAATATATTATAAATGAACAACGGAAGGCCGGGATGGTTTGACCGATGGATTAAAATGTTGGAGCCGATCTCTCTACTCGATGTTTCTAATACTCTACTAAAATATGCCGCTCTTTAGATTCGTCATTTTTAGCCTACATCCTACCCTATTTTGTGCGAAACCTTACTTAAATTGCGTACGAGCAGGTTAAATTAAAATTAATGTGCATAAGGTATCCACTAGTCTTCTAGGGCCTATATTAGACAGCATCATTGATAATTTAGCATTATTGTATTCAACCCACTCTTAATGATTCATTGATTAGATGGCACGAAGAATAATAAATGCTGAATACCAACATATATCAAATGTATCGTAATGCATATACTCTGCGTAGCAGCAATTTAAGAGCGGCCCCATTTTGTGATGCGCTGTTCTGCAAGTACGCAGAAACCGGGTTCGGATGGTGGAGGGTGGGCGTGGCGGCCCTTGACTTTCCCGCAACTTTCAGCTAGCACCCTCCCCCACTTCTGAATAGCATGGTACGACCCTGCTTCTGTTGCACCCTTCTATATGTAGTTGATATATAGAACACTATTTGCAAATCCCAAGTTTTCCGTGCCAAGCTCCAATTGTTTGTATTTCTCATGATAGTTCAATTTT